>JAJOOH010013451.1:0-29674 GCA_029582605.1 Solanum gracilifrons
CAAAGCTCGACGGTTCAAAGATATCGCATCTACCGATTGACCGAGTATATCCGACATATGTTCACTACGGAAAGTCCAAGGGGAAACCTACTTATCCAGATGCAATTGATTCTTGCTTGTAAAGTACACACTCGTCCGTGCATTCCTTATGTTATAACCATTCCCCATTAATGTGGGGGATTGTTGGGTATGTAGCAAGAGTTAATGGGAAATGGAGGGAAGATGAGAGAGGAACTTGAAAAAAAGTTGGGAACTTGAAAAGTTGAGAACTTGAAAAGTCCTCTTATGCTTTATTGAAAAGACATTGAAAAGACATTTCTCCTTCATCGGTGGTGGAAAGAAAAATAGGAGAGTTTAAATATAGAAACACTCCTATTAATTGTTAAACAGGTTGGAAAGAGGGACCCCCCTGGCGCCGTCGTCGTCGTCGCTCGCTCGGCTCGGCTTCGGCTTTGGCTTTGGAAAATGATCGATCGAGAGATTAATTTTTTGGACAAAGTTTATTTTAATTATTTTAATTAATTTAATTAATTATTTAATTAATTAATTAAATTAAATTAAATGGCCAACGTTTTAATTAGTTAATTAACCGAAAAGTCCCATTTTATTTAAATCTTTCCCGTTCTATTTGAATTTCCCGCCATTGGAAGTGAGTGTTCTGAAAGGTTGCAACTTTCAGAAACTGCCATGACCGTTTGAAAGATTGCAAACTTTCATGAATGGTCGTGTGGATTCTGAAAGGATTGCAACCTTTCGGAACCAGTTCCTCTTGCCCACGAATCTTTTTGATTTCTTCTTCTTTTTCTGCACAAAATTTCTTCGTGTATTTTTCTGCTGTTGAGTGGTTCGCTGACACCAGAGTTTTGGGTATCAATACACTGGTGATTGAGATCATTCTATCCTGGGAGGACATATTCCAAATCAAACCTCGGATACTAGAGGGGAATAATCTCCTTAAGGGGACACTGTGCATTCAGTGGGCTTGATATTTTCTGATTCTGTTTTTTTTTCCAGATTGTGGTACGTTTTACAGATTTTAGTTTTGTCAATTAATTTCTGATCATCTATTCTTACTAGTTTATTAAACTTTGGTTACTTCGTGTTTCTGCAAAGTTTATTGAAATCAATAATTCTTATTTTTTAAACACAGATTAATAACAAGCAATATTTTCACTCACTCAAATGATACCGGAGTTTCCAGTGATTCCTTCTTGAGATATTTAGATACTTTGGTTACTGATATTGACAATGAATCTCTGGAAGCTATTCCTACCGAGGAGGAGATTAAGGCTGTTATTTTCTCCACGGATCCTAACAGTTCTGCAGGTCTAGACGGATATAAGGTATGTTTTTTCAGTTTGCTTAGAACACTGTTGAGCAAGACATTACTAAATATGTGAGAGCTTTTTTCACTGGAGCTAATTTAACTAGGTTCTTTTTCCACTCGTGCTTGGTTTTAGTTCCAAAAGTAAAGGCTCCTAATCATTTTCCATAACTCAGGCCTATAAGCTTGAGTAATTTTACCAACAAAATCCTCTGGAAAATTGTTTCCTTGAAACTTGGCCATATCCTTCCTAAACTTATCTCTAAAAACCAATCAGGTTTTATCAAAGGAAAGCTATTACTGAAAACATTCTTTCGGCGCAAGAAATTGTCCATGACATTAGAAGGGGCAATGTTGGCGGGAACTTGGTTATGAAATTAGATATGTCAAAGGCTTACGATAAAGTTTCTTGGGTTTTTCTTATGTTTGTCCTCAGAATGCTTGGCTTCAGAAAATTGTTTTATAGAACTCATCTATAGAATCATTTCAAACAATTGGTATTCTGTAACTGTGAATGGGTCAAGACATGTTTCTTTAGTTCTTATACAGGTCTCAAATAGGGTGATCCTTTGTCTCCTGCTTTATTTATTATTGGTGTTGAGGACCTCTCCAAAGCTCTCAATCATCTGAATAACAAAGTGGATTTCAAAGGTTTTACCATGAGCAAAAATGGACCTTAAGTGAATCACCTATGCTTTGTTGATGATATATGATATTCTACACGACCTAGATTGTTTTTACTTTTAAATCAGACTTTACTTAAGTGAACCAAGTTTCCTAACGTGTATCAAAGACGGCGTAAAGACTGTAAAGTAAGAACGCAATATTTTACGTGGAAACACCCAGCTCAAAAGGTGTAAAAACCATGATCTGTTCCTCAACAGGATTTACCCCAACTTCACTAAATAACTGTGAGCCTCAACCAAGAACAAGATTACAAGAGTTTATGTAACCTAAAGACTAACTACCTAATCTCATATCTGGCATAGACCTCCAATGTATGTGTTCCCAGTGTCTTCGAGTTGCCCTAAAGTTGAAGACTAAAATCCTATAATCAGTTTATAAATAATTGATATAACAATATAAAAATCACAAATACTAAGAAAACTTCCTAGATCTGTTCTTCTATATTCTTTGTTCAGCAGCACTTCAGAAATAAATCTCTTAGTTGTTTCAGCTTTGTAAGTGTGTGCTGAGTATGGACACCTCTTCTCCTATTTATGATTTTTCTTTCTAAAGTCTTCTACTCCTTCACTAACTCGTCTTTCATTCCACCACTCAGTTTTATTTAGAGTTCTTATTGCAATGAAACTCCTTTATTAATTTGAAGTCCTTCTTGAAACAATTTCTCATGGGATTACTTTACCAACGTGTTCCTTGCGTTTCGTCATTTATCAAAACAATACTTATCCCAACAAATTGCCCCTTTTTGATGATGTCAAACTCAGAAACTTATGGTCTTGTCTACATTCTTCTTAGCTTGCTATTTTGACCTGTAACATTTAAGCATGGAACACTTGGCAAAACAAATTAGTTGTGGGTTATAAATAATGCACTCCCTTCTTTACTTCCCCCTTTTGGCATCATCAAAAATGGTTTCAAGAGAATTAATAAGGAGATAAGCGTATGAAGGAATAATACCGAATCTGCACCATTTTAAATGGTCATCAAGGTCATAACATAGTCATCTAATAACAGTGATTACCATAGACAATATTACTAAAAACGGAATTAGTGTACGAAGATATGAAACATACCATAGAAAACAACCAAAATTAATATATGTCTTAAAGAGAGAGTACACACATAGCCAAAAGCACAAAAATAACAAAGTGGATCATGGAGACCCAAAGGAAGGAAGAGTTCAAGGGGCTAAGGTGGGAGTTTGAGTAGCCAGCAGCTGAGTCAGGTGGCGCACAGTAGCGATAGTGGCAGTCCTCTCCTGAGAGAGTTCATTTTGAAGTGTAACAACTCTAGCTTCCCAATTCTCCTTTTCCATTTGATGAGCATTCGTCATAGCATCTAGTTCATTTCCCTCTCAGCAAGCTGATTCTGCAAGCGCTGAAGAGGTATATCAAGACGCCTCATAGAAGCCGGGAGATCCATGTGATTCACCTGACCCACCACATCCTTAACAGTTTGAGAATGTTATACCTGAAGTGTTACATTAAAGGCCTAAAAATTGAAGCCATCCAGAATCCATGTGGAAGTGCATGCCCATTTTTATCCTGATTAAGAACCTTGTGCATATGTTTGATGATCAGAGAGGGTAAGTCAATAGGGACCTTTGTGACCAGTAGCTCCATGATGTTGAGATCAAGAAAATTCGTCTACGTACGTCTTTATTTCCTCTGTAGGATTATCTTGTGAAGCACATCAAAGTACAATTGATGTAAGGGAGACATCTCATTCCTCTTAACACACCAATGATGAGTCATATTAGGCTTGGAAGAGAATTTGCGAGAGAGTGCTAGAGAAGAGGAGTGATTAGGCAAAGCCGGCCACTCAAGCTTAACATAATGATCCCATCCCTCAGAAGGAATTCCCAGTATTCGAGCAACATCAACAGGGACCAAATGAAGAGGTGTATTTCTCACAGTAGAAGTGAAGGATAGCCCATCTATTTTTCCATTTATGTAAAATTTGGTTACCTCTTGCTTTGCTAATTTACGTTGAGTATTACCTTGAAAAAAAAGAGTTGACCACCCTTGGGACTCTAATTTTGTCAGTAACACTGCCATTTCAGGGCCTCCAAATCCAGTGACCACCCGCCCCCTAAGAATGGATTATTGACAGAAGTGAATGACTCGATCAAGCTGAGATGACGAGACGGAGGAACAGGACTGGGTTGGATTTTCAGCCTCGAAATCTAACATGGAACTGGAAGAAGAAATAGGGGAAGCAACTTGTTTCTTCCTGGATGTCGACGTGGATTTCTTAGAACAATAGATTTTGGATGCAGGTTTGGGAGAGGCCTTAGGAATGGAGGATTTCTTGGCTTTGGTGGAGGGTTTAGATCATGAAGGTTTTGAAGTGATGTGCTTGCCACGTCTATCCCTACGATTCACGAGATCATCATCAGAAAGAACAATGGTAGGGGTTTGGAGTGGATGGCAAGCAGAAGAACGAGTTCTTTTTCAAGTTGCCAAGGTAGATATGTATTCAACCTAAACTTGACGACGTTTTTCTCTAGTTTGAGGGACCTAACAGTGGGAAAGGAAAGGACATATGTGGTTTAAGAAGGTTCAGACATAGGGTTTGACATAGAGTCTTGAAGGTTTTGAGACGACGCCTATTCCTTTTTCTAACGACTTCAGCCAGAGGAATTCATCAATATTATCAACATTTAAAGGAACAGGGTCAAAAGCATGTGCCATCGGAAAAGAATCAGTTGAGATAAGGAGAAAGTGATTTTAACTTACGGTGCTCCAATTTGTGAACCCATCTAGAGCTACCCGAAAGGATGCATGCTCTCTAACTTCCCCCTCACTTGGTGCATCAGGCAGAAATACCAAAGGAAGATCCTGAAAGTGAACTTCCTCATCTGCTGGAAGAGACGGAAAATCATTAATCAACATGATATGAGCAATTCCATCCACAAAAACCCAAATATCATCTGGAGGAAATTCTTTTCTTACTTTGGCGAGAGAAGTATCAGATGAAATCAAGATTTTGATTTCTTCAGGGATTTTGAAGAAGACGTCATAGCTGGAATTCAACCTTTTGATGAATATGGGTGATGAAGAAAGATAGTTGGGGTTTTCAGAAGAGACTTGTGGAAGATGAATGGATGAAAAGATGGTTTGATGTGATGGTGACAGGTTTTTGAAATAAAAAAGGGAAGGGAGATGAAGAGTTTTGGGTTTTGGTGGTTAGACGTATTAATGAGAGAGAGAAGAATAAAGAGTCATATTATTTATGTGTATCAGCATATGTGACTCTTAATAAAAAATATTTATACCTGAGGTGTGCTCCGCGATATGCCAAGTTACTTTGTACCTATTTTAACTGCTTAGAGCAACAAAGATCCATGAGAATGTGAAAGAACTGATAAGTACAAAATTGATATACAAGTTAATGTATTTTAAAGACTGGAGAATATATCACTTCATAGCTAAACACACTTGTTAATTTGTAGATCCACAATTTTTTAACCAATCATTGAGGGAGGGAAATTGTGCAATCTTAATCATCCTCGAGTCTAACCTATTTTTTCTTTCAGAATACTCCCTACTTAGTGCTTTGGTAAAAATATTAGCAATTAGTTCCGTAGTTGAGCAGAACATTATTGATATGTGACCTTTCTCTACATTGTCTCATAAAAAATGGTGTCTTATATCAATATGTTTTGTTTGTTTATGTTGCACCGAATTCTTTGCTATATTAATAACACTAGTATTGTCACACAAGATAGGAACCCTTCCAACATTCATACAAAAATTCAACAATTGTTGTTTAATCCATAGTAATTGGGCACAACACGAGCCAGCCGCCACGTATTCAGCCATAACAGTTGATAAGACTACAAAGTTTTGTTTCTTAGTGGTCCAAGATATCAAACATGTTACAAGAAAGTGAGCCATACCTATGGTACTTTTTCTATCGAGCAGGTATCCAGCATAATCATCATCTACATAACGAACCAGATTGAAGTTGCTTCCTTCAGAGTACCAAAGTCCCAGATCAGTGGTTCCTTTGAGATACTTGAAAATTCTTTTAACATATTTAAGATGAGATTCTTTGGGGTTTGCTTGAAACCTAGCACAAAGTCCAACACTAAACATGATACCAGGTCTGCTTGTAGTGAGATACAAGAGAAACCAAATAATTCCCGCGTACACCTTTTGATCGACAGATGCACCTGTTTCATCAATATCAAGCTTAGTGGTAGTAGCAATAGGAGTATCGATTTTCTTTGCTTCATTCATGTTGAATCTTTTGAGCAGTTCCTTTACATACTTTTGTTGATGAATCAATGTACTTATGGGTGTTTGCTTGATTTTTAATCCAAGAAAAAAAACTTAGCTCACCCATCATACTCATTTCAAATTCTCCACTCATAAGTTCAACAAATTCATAAGTCATCAGACCATTTGTAGATCCAAAGATTGTGTCATCCACATATACATGCACAATCAACAAGTCCTTCCATTTATTTTTAGAAAAAAAAGTATTGTCATTTTTACCTCTTATGTGTCTATGGTCTAATAGAAACTTGGATAGCCTCTCATACCATGCTGTTGGAGCTTTCTTCAACCTATACAAAGCTTTGTCTAGTTTATAGACATGGTCAGGAAACTTAGGATTTTCGAAACTAGGTGGCAGTTTTATATATACTTCTTCTTTCAAGTATCCGTTCAAGAATGCCCTCTTTACATCCATTTGATAGAGAGTGAACTCTTGAAAAATAGCAAATGCAATAAGTAATCGAATAGCTTCAAGTCTTGCCACGAAAGCAAAAGTCTCATCATAGTCGATTCCTTCTTCCTGATTATACCCCTGAACCACAAGCCTGGCCTTGTTTCTTGTGACTGTTCCATTCTCATGCAGCTTGTTCCTATACACCCATTTTGTTCCAATTACTATTGTCCCTTCAGGTGGTGGAACAAGATGACATACCCTACTTCTTTCAAATTGGTTAAGCTCATCTTGCATTTCTTGTATCCAATCCTCATCAAGAAGAACTTCCTTCACCTTTTTGGGTTCAACCACAAACATGAACGCTCGAAATGCACATAGGTTCTTCAAGCCTGACCTGGTAGTGATTCCAGAGGTTAGGTCTGTAAGAACATTATCAATGGGATGCGATCCTTGATACTTGTAGCTTTTTACAGTCAATCCTTGAGAAGTTTCAGTATTATCTACAACATTTTGTTCTTCAAAGTGACCAGTATCTTGACTTATTGTTCCCCCTGATTGTATGCTTTTTGATTGTTCAACAGAGAAAGTAGGTTGCTCAACTTGTTCCTGACTATGCTCCTCAATTTAACTGTCACCCTGCATGTTAGTCTCAAACAAAGAACAATTTTCATCAAAGACAACATGCACACTTTCTTCAACACATTTTGTTCTTTTATTCAAGACCCTATATGCTTTACTATGTGGTGAATATCCTAATAAGATTCCCTCATGACTCCTTCCATCAAACTTTCCAAGGTTATTTTTACCATTATTATGAAAATAGCATCTGCAACCAAAAGTCCTAAAGTGAGAGATATTCGATTTTCTATCTTTGAGTAATTTATAAGGAGTCTTCCCTCTGATGGGACGTGTCATGCATCTATTTATAATATAGCATGCAGTACTAATGGCTTTAGCGCAGAGATTTTTTTCAAGATTATTGGCAATCATCATTGTTCTAGCCATGTCTTCTAAAGTCATGTTTTTCCTTTCAACTACTCCGTTTTGTTGACGAGTTCTAGGAGCAAAGAAATTATGATTTATACATGTGATGAACCGAATTGTAAGAATTTTACATTTTCAAATTCTGTTACATGATCAGATCTTATGGAAATCAAGGATAGTCCTACAGTTTTTTCCATTTTATTAATAAAAAAATAGAGAAAGTCTCAAAGGACTCTTCTTTAGAAGCTAGGAATAGTGTTCAAGTAAATTTAGAAAAATTATCTATAATGACAAAGACATACCTTTTTCCTCCTCTGCTTCTTACTCTCATAGGTCTATATGAATCTGTTCAAGGCATTTGGTTGTACTTACCAGATTCTTCGGCTTTAATGATTATCTCACTTGCTTCCCCCTTACACATGCACCACAAACTTTGTCATTTTTGAATTTGGTTTTAGGTAAGACTATAACCATCTACTTTTCTAACAGTTTGTTGATTTGTTTCAAGCTTGCATGCCCAAGTATTTTGTGCATAGTAAGGATCATTAGCAATTGCACTGAGGCACTTCAGACTAGTGCCAAGTATTCCCATGATGTCCGCTTTGTACACATTTCTATGTCTTTTGGCGGTTAGGATAATCTCTTTTGTATCTAGCTTTTCAACCCTGCAACTTGCAGAAGTAAAAATTACTTTATTACCTTTGTCACATAGTTGAAAGATGCTGAAAAGATTATGCTTTAGCCCTTTCACATGCTATACTTCCTCCACTGCTTTGGATTCAGTCCTTCCATTCTTCCAAACTCCTACAATAGTACCTTTCTTTCCATCTCCAAATGACACATTTCCCCCTTTGAATGCAGTTAGTGAAAGGAAATTATGTTTGTCTCCGGTCATATGCCTCGAACAAGCACTATCCATGTACCAGTGCTTGCTTCCTTTCACTTCTACCTGCAAGCATTTAAAGGTTAGTTTTAGGGACCCAGACAAGCTTGGGTCCTTTCTTATGATTGAAGGAGGGAATAATATTTCTTTTTGCCCATTTTGGCATTTAATTTTTGTTTCTAATTCTCTGATTGGTTTTAACACAGGTGTTAGTTGTTATTTCAACATTTTTGTTTCTATGATTTCTGGCGACAAGACATTTAGTGTTTGGGTGCCTAAGTTTGCCACAAATATACTACAAATCAGTTATAACAGCCTTATCATTATAGAAACCAATGCCTGCTCTCTCCTTGTGATTTCTCTCACTCAATTGATCGACAATTCTGGATGAGTGAGTCCATCTATTTTCCCTTTCAGGCTTTACTTTTATCTTAGAGATTTCTTCATTTTATTTCCTCATTTTTTCTTTTTCAAAAAAATAATCTATTATTCATTTCCTCAACTCTTTTTCCAGGTTTTCTTCAGTTTCATTCATTTTTCTTTTTCCTTTTCCAGTAACTGTCATCTTCAAGATTTCAGATTTTAGATCTAGGTTAGATGACCCAAGTTTTTCAACATGTTTCTTTAGACAACTATTTTGTTTATCAGTTACGGTTTTGTCATCTTTGAGTTCCATGTACTCAAATTTTTGGTTTGTAAAGACTTTAAACAACTGATCTCTTTCACATGTTAATTCTTGGAAGTTATCAGTTAACCCACTCATTAATCCGTTTAATTTATTTTTTGAAAATAAATGCAGTTTTTCTTTAAGATCAATAATACTAACCTTAAATTTTCATCATCCTCGATGTCTGAATCAGCTACAGCCATGAATGTTGTTTCATCTATTTCTTCATCATCAGATTCTTCGTTTCCTGACCCCAAGTAGCTACCATTGCACATTCCTCCTTTTTCTTGGAATTCCTTTCCTTTCCTATTCCTTCTTTCCTCCATTAAAGTTCCCACTGTGGGCAATCCTTAACATGATGAAAAGTTTTTCCACACTTGTAGTAGCCACCTTGAGATTTATCATTTACCCACTTTTGTGATTGGTTTCCTTCTTTTCATTTCCTTTTACTTTTCTGAGATACTTCTTAAAGCCTTTTGCCAGGTATGTTATTTGATCCTCATCATACTCAGAATCTTCTCCTTCAGACACTTTCAGGGTGAGCGTTTTGTCACTAAGCATCTCCTCCTTCTTTAAGTCATTCATGTTCATCTTATAAGTTCTGAGATTTTCCACAAGTTCGTCAAGTGTCATTATGGAGATGTCTTTAGCTTCTCTTATGGCAGTTACCTTTACATCCCATTTCATTTTTGGAAGGATCCTTAGCACCATGTCAACCTGTTCTTCAGTAATGAGAACTTTTCTTAGTGTTGAAAACTCATTGATTAACTTAGAGAGTCTAGTAATCATTTCCAACAGAGGCTCACCTTCCTTCATTTTGAAGGTTTCATATTCAGTGAACATCATAGCTACTCTCAATTTCCTTACCTGACTAGTTCCTTCATGAGCATTAACAAGTGCATTCTCAGATTTATTTGGCAGTAGTACAGTTTGAGATTATGTTATACTCATCAGGTTGAAGACCACAAATAAGAATGTTTTTCATCTTAGCGTTTTTCGTGAAAGCTGATAAATCTTCCGCAGTGAAGTCAATCCTAACCTTTGGTACTTGAACTCCTTCAACAATCTTCATAGGAATGTTAGGTCCAATCGTTATCATATCCCATAGTTCATAGTCTTTCGCTTGAATGAAGTCTTCCATGTGTGCTTTCTACCAGCGAAAGTGAGATCCATTGAACATTGAGGTTCTGACCGTTGATTGTCCTTCGCTATGACCGATAGGTGGTGAAGAATTCATCTCGATCTTTTATCTTAGGTGTTACCCTGTATAGGACCCCTGCTCTGATACCGATTGATATTATACACAACCTAGATTGTTTTTACTTTTACATCAGACTTTACTTAAGTGAACCAAGTTGCCTAACATGTTTCAAAAATGGCGTAAAGACTGTAAAGTAAGAACACAATATTATACGTGGAAACACCCAGCTCAAAAGGTGTAAAAACCACGACTTGTTACTGTACAGGATTTACCCCAACTTCACGAAATAACTATGAGCCTCAACCAATAACGAAATTACAAGACTTTGTGTGACCTAAAGATTAACTACCTAATCTCAATTCTAGCACAGACCTCCAAGGTATGTGTTCCCAGTGTCATCGAGTTACCCTCAACTTGAAGACTAAAATCCTATGATCAGTTTATAAATCACTGATCTAACAATATAAAAATCACAAATACTAAGAAAACTTACTAGATTTGTTCCTTTATATTCTTTGTTCAGTAGCACTTCATAAATCAATCACTTAGTTGTTTTTATTTTGTAAGTGTGTACCGAGTATGGACGCCTCTTCTCCTATTTATTCTTTTGTTTTCTAGAGTCTTCTACTCCTTAACTAACTCCTCTTTCGTTCCACCACTCAGTTTCATTTAGAGTTCTTCTTGCAATGAAACTCCTTTATTAATTTGAAGTCCTTCTTGAAACAGTTTCTCATGGGATCACTTTGCCACAAAACTATGTTTATGGGTAATTCTATAACAAAAAAATTGAAATTTATGCAAAGGTCCTTCTGAAAAGGAAAGGAAATTTGACAATGTGCTGACTCTAAACAATCTTTGTATCAGACAAAACTGAACTAAGTAGAACAAAATATTTGTGAGAGGAAAACTACCTCACAGAGGGCTTTTCAAACTCAACATTTTTATTTGTTCTTGCTTGCTTGAGTCAAACTATTTGTGATATGAACACTTAGGACATGTCAATTACAAGACATTGTAAGGAAAACAGATTAACTTAGAAGTTTTGTCTAACTTTGAGTGCGATAACTAAAAATGTCAAATTTGTGTTGAATCTACGTATGTAAAGCATTCTTATAAATCTTTTTCTAGGAATTCTAATTTCTTAGAGTTGATTTATACGGATATTTGTGATATGAAATCAACACCATCTCGTGGTGGTAAAAAAGTATCTCATAACTTTAATTGACAATTGCATTAGATACTATTATGTCTAATTGTTGAATAGTAAGGATGAAGCAATAGAAATGTCTAGGCAATACAAAATTGAAGTTGAAAATCAGTTAGGAAAAAGATAATAAGTTATAGGGATGGAGAGTATAAATCTCCTTTAGTCAAAATATGTTTGGGAAGTGGAATTATCCATCAAACTACTATCATACTCACCTTAATCTCATGGAATTGCAGGATAAAAAATGAACTTTGAAGGAAATGATGGATGCATTACTTATAAGTTCAGTTTTACCACGAAACTTGTGTGGAGAAGCTATCTTACAGCAAAATGGAAGAACAAAAAGTTTTGTCTGTACAGAAAGAAAGCAATAAAAAGTTTTTTTTTTGTTCAGGACATAATCTATCCCATATTAGAAATGAAAAAGAAAGAAGTCCAACTTGAAATATTACAAAGTGTTGGGGTGTCTAGCCAAATTCCAAGTTCCTATGCCAAAAGGATCAAAATTGGACCTAAGAATGTGTACTATAAAATTAGACTTTAGTAGTCTAGTGAAGGGTCTAAAAAGACCTTGGAAAAAACCAATGGAGATTGTACTTGATAAGTAAATTTAGAAGCATAGTAAATGTCAAAGGACACCTACTTCCTTCAAATTTGATTTTGTAACATTTCTTCTTGAAAATAAGTCTCATATATTTAATGAATCTGTGTCTTTTGCAAACTACATCTTTGGAAAAGAGGCTATCAATAGTGAGATTGATTCAATCTTGAGTAATCACACTTGGAGGCTTATTGATCTCCCTTGCTGCAATATATGACCTTCCAATTCATTAAATGGATGTGGAAACAACTTCTTAAATGGAGAATTGGAGAAATAAATTTACATGGAACAACCCGAGGGTTTTATGGTTCCTGGGTGCAAACTTATTAAGTCACTTTATGGACTAAAACAATCAACCAAACAATGATATGTAAAATTTGACCAAACCATGTTGGCAAATGGATTTAAGAATGATGAAAGTGATAAACGTGTTTATATTAAAGATACTCTAAATCACAATGTCACTGTTTGTTTGTATGTTGATGGCATGTTGATCATCAGAAGAGACAGTTATGACATAAATACTTCTAAACATATGCTTGAAAGAAATTTTGAAAGATCTTGGAATTGCTGATGTGATCTTAGGTATAAGAATTTTTAAAACTCCACTATGTTTACCTTGTCATAGTCTCATTACATTGAAATTTTACTTGACAAGTTAAAGTATTTGGAGTTTAGTACTTCCAAGATTCCAATAAATGTGAGTTTTGCACTTTAAAAAAATGAAGGTAAAAGTGACTCAAAATTGAATTATGCTAGAGTATTGGGAAGTATGATGTATGTCATGAAGTGTACGCGATCAGATATAGCATGTGTTATTAGTAAAATGAGTCGGTTCATTAGTAATCCTAATCAAACTCATGGGATAAAAATGAAAACATTTTAGGGTAATGAAAACATAATAAAAATTATGCATTGCATTATAACAAATATCCAATAATATTGAAAGGATATAGTGATGCAAATTGGATCACTATTAAAATGAAGAAAAATCCACGAGTGGATATGTATTTACTCTTAGTGGAGGAGCAGTCTTTTGCAAATCTTCCAAATAGACGTTCGCTCGCTCTATAATAGAATATGAGTTTATCGCTCTAGAAGAAGTTGGCGAATAAGTTGAATGGCTTCGAAATTTCTTGAATGATATTATTTAGGCCCAAATATTTGGCATCAATATGCACACATTTTGATAGTCAAGACGCAATACATAGGTCATGGAGCATGATATATAATGGAGACCCAAATGTCAAAGCCCGAATCAACTCACAATGGTATGCCTGTTGTAATCTTCAAATCGAGTGACTGCTATATGGTGATGGCTGAGGAGTTTCGATACACGATTATTTGCAAGTTTGTTTGAAGAAGGCCTAACATAGAACACATTCTATGGATGACAAACGAACAAAGGACCAGGAATAGGATAGAGAAAAGAAAACTGCATGAAGAGGAGAAGACTAGCATACTTGAGGATCAACAAATAGGGACCGAAATGCAACTGACAAGTCCCATTTCTGAACATGTGCCTTCAGAGAGTTCTCAGGATTTGCTTAAGAAGATTTCCAGTTATAAGAAGAAAGAAAAAAAATAAGAAGACTTCTACTGTATTAAAATCCATTCAGGCAAGGAAATGTAAATCGTAGAACAAAAAGAGTACTAAAGACAAGAAGGGAGGGAAAGGGTTTATTCCATCCAATTGGATGTAAATGGGTTTATTCAATTAAACTTCATTCTGATGGAACTATTGATCGGTACAAAGCTCGATTGGTGGTCCTTGGTAATAAACAGGAGTATGGTGTAGACTATGAGGAGAATTTTGCACCTGTATAAAAAATGACTACAGTACGAACTATTATTGCCATTTTTGCATCACAAAATTGGCCTCATCATCAAATGGATGTCAAAAACTCTTTTCTACATGGTGATCTCAAAGAAGATATTTATACGAAACCCCCACCTAGTTTGTTCTCATCAGCTACATCATATGTATGCAAGTTGAAGTGGTCTTTAAATGGATTAAAATAAGCTACGAGAGCTTGGTTTGAAAAGTTTCGGTCCACTTTGCTTCAATTCTCTTTTGAGCATTGCAAATATGACTCATCTTGTTTCTTCGAAAAACATCTGCAGGTTGTGTTATTCATTTGGTGTATGTAGGTGACAATATTATCATAAGAGATGATTCTTCACTAATCACTAGCCTCCAACTACAGCTTAAGGATTCTTTTCATATGAAAGATCTTGGTACTCTTACATACTTTTTGGTGTTAGAAGTTCATTATAATTCTTTAGGTGTGTTCTTGAACCAATACAAATATACTCAGGACTTGATTGCTTTGGTTGGTCTTCAATAATCTTTCTCTATAAATACTCCATTGGAATTGAATGTGAAGTATTGGCATGCAGAAGGAGATCTTCTTTCTGATCCAACTTTGTATCGGCAATTATTTGGGAGCCTAAATTATCTTACTATTACTGGGCCGGATATCTCTTTTGCAGTTTAAAAAGTCAGTCAATTTATGCAGGCTACCCGCCATCTACATTTGGTGGTTGTCCGTCGCGTCATTCGGTATCTCTTGGAAACATCAACTCGTGGATGATTCATTCCTAATGGTTCTGAGATTCAGCTTAATGCATTTAACGATTTTCATTGGGCTGGATGTCCTAATACTCGTCGTTCTGTCATGGGTTGGTGCATATTTCTTGGAGATTCTTTGATATCTTGGTAGAGCAAGAAGCAAGACCGAAGAATGCAAGAACACAACAATAGCAATAGGGAGATCCAAACCAACTCTCAAAGAACCACCAACCTAGTTGAAGATCTCTCTGACTTAGGAATATATGTTACTCTATCAGGGACTAATAATTTCAAAGATATTAATGGGCAACTTATAGTAGATTTGACATCTCTGAGAATAGGTAACTTTCAACGGGTTGAACAAAATCACATCATATGGATATGAACAGCATATTCGAAGAATCACATGAGGAATTTGGATAAGATCAGGAGCAAGGGGCTATTTCTATTCTCAAAGATCCCGAGAATCCCTTGGAAAAGAATATTCAGGATATCACTAAAAAAAATGGTCTTTCTGCGAAAGGCACAAAACAGAGGAAAGAAACAAAAAAAGAAAGTCAAGTAGATAATATCTTTTAAGATATCCTTCTTCATGTAGAGAGTCATTAAAAAGATACTTCCTATCGATAATATCATTATGATATTTGGTATTCATGTGGATAATATATGTACTTGTTGCACTATCTCTCAACTGGAGACACTAGACCAAGTGTTCACCACTACTGATTTAGCAAGGAATGTTAGGAATCAGATGGCCAGCCCTCTTGGAATACTTCATAATTCCAACATTGTCCAGGGCACTTTGGATTATTGTGGCAGTCTACTGCAAAAAAAAATAAAGTACACAATTTGTTGCTCCATCTCATTCCTTGTTTCACCCTCTGGGAAATTTGGAAATTAAGAAATTCAAAAGGGTATGATAACAGAAATACATCTCTTTTCAGAATTACTAATCAAATCTTGTTTAATGTACATGCAACTATATCCAAGAAATTCAGTAGAATGGATGCTAATTGGGGACAAAGGCTTCACGATCTATAATTTTCTTGGTATAAGGCCACAAAATTGTAATACTATAAGAGTTCCTTATAACCTTAATTCACATCAAAATACCTTCCCATATTAAGGAATTATTTTCAATATATCCAATATTAGAAATCATCGAATTGGGAGTCTATATGCATTTAACGAATGGCTTGGTCATATTTTTCATATTTGGAGCATTATAATGAACCACCATGAAGGACTAATGGGGAGGCCTCAACTTTAGTAGAATCTCTAACTGAAGAAGAAGCCTTCCTAGATCGAAACTCCTAGATATATAGCTTAGCCTAGTGTAGCTGTGTCCATTTTTTGTATTACATCTGAAGAGATGTTAGGCCTTATGTCCCCCTCTCTTGTAATTATTATATTATTAATAAGCAAGACATATTTTTGAAAAACAAAGTTGCTATTTGCTTATCATAATACCAAAATATTGCCCCAAAATACTGAGTTGTTTGGTTTGATTAATAATTTATTTTTGATTCCATAGAAATTAAGTCTGAACTCACACATATCCTAACATTTGGTATCACTGATTTGATCCTTATGACTTGTGAGTTATGGTCGAAGGAACTAGATCTAGAGTGGTAGAGCACAGGCTTGCAATGTTTGATGAATTACTGGATGAGCTCTTGCAAAATCAACAAGCAGTTTATAATACACCAATCGGGATTTAGGGTATGCTTAAGTTGATACTTGATAGGTTGAATAATCGCGAAAGGGTACCTCCTCGAGATGCAGGTGACCAGCAACAAGGAGATGGCATCATTTTCGTTCCAGCTCAGCATAATCAATAGAGCAGGCTCTAGATGGTTCCCATCCCTCCTCCTAAGTTATGGCTTCAAAAATGCGATAGATATTTTAATCTGTATAAAATGGCTGAGAACGAAAAAGTAGAGTTTGATGCTCTTTACTTGAATGGTTTAGATAAGGCATTGTATCATTCATTAGGAGTAGGGGTGTTTGACTTGGTCCATATTCATAGAGGATCTACGTGATAGATTTGGTGTGGAACACTTAGATGATATAGTGGAGAAGTTTAATAGGCTCAAATAGACTGAATCTTTGGATATGTTTCTGGACAAATTCGAAGATCTTAAAATTCAAATGTTGGTAAGAAATCCAACTCTTGTTGAGTCTTATTTTGTTTCCAGTTTTATTGAGGGATTAAAAGAAGAAGTAAGGCTTGTTGTAAAGATGTTTAAGCTCACCTCTCTTAGGTTTGACATTGAGTAAGCAAGAATGCAAGAGAAGGCTATTGAGACTGCCCCTAAGAAGAACAAAAACACCTTCAACCCTATTGGAAATGCAGATGTTGTTAAGAGCACTAGTGTGATGGCAACTAGGCCTACTACTTACAGGTTGAGCCCTGAGGTTTATGAATACATGAAGAACAATCACTTGTGTTTTAGATATGGTGATAAGTATGGACTTGACCATCAATGCAAGAGGAAACAACTAAAATGCCTAATAGGAGAACCTGAACCTAATCAGGTACTAGAAGAAGCAATGTAGAGGTTGAGGATATCGCTCACATTATAATAATTGAAGGTGAGATAGAACAAGAGATACAGGAAGTTGGGTGTCTAAGTGCACTCAACCATACGTGGGTAAACACTATTTTCGTCAAAGGGAACCGTGAAGAATAGGCAACTGGCCATACTCGTAGACTTTAGAATCACATACAACTTCATTGATAAGAGTGCTATTAAAGAGACTTGTCCAAAGTGAGCTATTGTCATCCCGTAAGAGTGACAGTGTTGGATAGAAACTATGTCATGTGCACTTCACATTGTCAAGGGTTTTCTTGGAAGATGTAGGACATACCGTACTTTATTCCTTCGGGAGGATGTGGCATAGTACTTTATAATGATTGCATTACCAACTCACAATAATTAATAAGAGAAGTATAAGCAAATATGTATTGCATTAAAAATATAAACTTTTTAAACTCTCCTTAAAAAACATTCTGAATAATATATTTGAAATCTCAATTTCTTTTGAGACATAATTGAGTTTTAAAAATCCATAAAAACTCATTTTTGTCTATGATAAAGAAAAGAAAAGTTTGATGCTTAAATCAGTACACAGTAAATACAGAGGCATTCCTGCTTGATCAAGCTCCCAGAAACCTCGCAAGCTACCACCTCTCTCTTCTGTCAAGCGAAAAGTAGGAATTTAATGAGAGAACCTGAGATGCTCCGATACACATATTTTCACTACTTTGTCAGCATCTTCTTCTTCCACTCGATCCACGTAGACACACTTGAAGCCTTTTACCAACGCTAAGAACTTCACATCTACATAATTATCGGAAACATCCACTATTTCAACAATCTCGTATTCGAAATCTTCTAGATTATTACCTTTCATCAGCTGAGCACTCCAGTTTTTGTATACTTCCCAAACTTCACTTATTCTAGGGATGATCTTGTATACACCGTTCTTCAAAGGTTCTGCAGCTACTACATGTGAAAAGTTGTTGGTTACATCATATTTGTTCAGCTTACTATTTCGAAACTTAAACAGTCCACAACCAATTGGCATTGTTTTATCATGCCACCATATATACACATGAATATTTGTGGAAAGTCATTTGTCAAGTTTGTGTTGTAAAATAAATATTTGGGTCATATTTCCCTTATTGGACCCACGAAACTATGTTTATGGGTGATTCTATAACAACAAAATTGAATTATATGGAAAGTTCCTTCTAAAAAGGAAAGGAAATTTGACAATGTGCTGACACTAAACAATGTTGGTATCAGAAAAAACTGTACAAAGTAGAACAAAATATTTGTGAGAAAAAAACTACCTCACAGAGGGCTTTTCAAACTAAACATTTTTTATTTGTTCTTACTTGCTTGAGTGAAACTGTTTGTAACATCAACGCTTAGGACATGTCAATTACAAAAATTGTAAGGAAAACTGATCAACTTAGAAGTTTTGTCTAACTTTGAGTGAAATAAATAAGAATGTCAAATTTATGTTGAATCTAAGTATGTTAAGCATGCTTATAAATATGTTGCAGGGAATTCTAATTCCTTAGAGTTGATTTATACGGACATTTGTGATATGAAATCAACATTCATCTTGTGGTGGTAAAAAAGTATCTCATAACTTTTATTGACAATTGCATTAGATACGGTTATGTCTATTTGTTGAATGGTAAGGATGAAGCAATAGAAATGTCTAGGCAATTCAAAATTAAAGTTGAAAATCAGTTGGGAAAAAGATAAGAGGTTATAGGGATGTAGAGTATAAATCTCCTTTTGTCGAAATATGTTTGGGAAATGAAATTATCCATCAAACTACTATCATAATCACCTTAATCTAATGGAAATGCAGGATAAAAACAATGAACTTTGAAGGAAATGATGGATGCATTACTTATAAGTTCATATTTACCATGAAACTTGTGTGGAGAAGCTATCATACAACAAATTGGAACAACAAAAGTTTTGTCTGTACAGAAAGAAAGCAATAAAAAGTTTTTTTTTTGTTCAGGACATAATCTATTCCATATGAGAAATGAAAAAGAAGGAAGTCCAACTTGAAATATTACAAAGTGTTGGGGTGTCTAGCCAAATTCCAAGTTCCTATGCCAAAAGGATCAAAATCGGACCTAAGAATATGAACTGTAAAATTAGACTTTAGTAGTCTAGTGAAGGGTCTAAAAAGACCTTAGAAAAAACCGAAGGAGATTGTACTTGATAAATAAATTTAGAGGCATAGTAAATGTCAAAGGACATCTACTTCCTTCAAATTTGATTTTGTAACATTTCTCCTTGAAAATAAGTCTCATATATTTAATGAAGCTATATCTTCTGCAAACTACATCTTCGGGAAAGAGGTTGTCAATAGTGAGATTGATTCAATCTTGAGTAATCACACTCAGAGGCTGATTGATCTCCCTTGCTGCAGTATATGACCTTCAAATTCATTAAATGGATGTGGAAACAACTTCTTAAATGGAGAATTGGAGAAAGAAATTTACATGGAACAATCCAAGGGTTTTATGGTTTGAGGGTGCAAACTTGTTAAGTCACTTTATGGACTAAAACAAGCACCCAAACAATGATATGTGAAATTTGACCAAACCATGTTGGCAAATGTATTTAAGAATGATGGAAGTGATAAACGTGTTTATATTAAAGATACTCCAACTCACAAGGTCATTGTTCATTTGTATGTTGATGGTATGTTGATCATCATAATAGACACTTATGACATTAATATTTCTAAACATATTCTAGAAAGAAATTTTGAAAGATCTTGGAGTTGCTGATGTGATCTTAGGTATAAGAATTCTTAGAACTCCACAATATTTAGCATTGTCATAGTCTCAATACATTGAAAATGTACTTGACAAGTTAAAGTATTTGGAGTTTAGTACTTCCAAGATTCCAATAAATGTGAGCTTTTCACTTTAAAAGAATGAAGGTGAAAGTGACTCAAAGTTAAATTATGCTAGAGTATTGGGAAGTGTGATGTGTATCATGAAGTGTACGCGATCAGATATAGCATTTATTATTAGTAAACTGAGTCGGTTCATTAGTAATCCTAATCAAACTCATTGGATATAAAGTGAAAAGATCTTAGGGTATTGAAAATATAATCAAAATTATGCATTGCATTATAACAAATGTCCAACAGTATTGAAAGGATATAGTTATACAAATTGGATCACCAGTAAAATGAAGAAAAATCCACGCATGGATATGTATTTACTCTTAGTGGTGGAGCAGTCTTTTGTAAATTTTCCAAATAGACGTGTATCGCTCACTCTATAATAGAATCTGAGTTTATTGCTCTAGATGAAGCAGATGAATAAGTTGAATGGCTCCAAAATTTCTTGGAAGATATTTTTTAGGCCCAAATATTTGGCATCAGTATGCACACACTTTGATAGTGAAGACGTAATACGTAGGTCACAGATCATGATGTATAATGGAGACCCAAATGTGAATGCCCGAATCAACTCACAATGGTATGTATGTTGTAATCTTCAAATCGAGAGACTAATATGGGCTAATGGCTGAGGAGTACCGATACGCGATTATTGGCAAGTTTGTTTGAACAAGGCCTAACATAGAACACATTCACTTGAGGACAAACGAACAAAGGACCAGGAACAACATAGAGAAAAGAAAATTGCATAAAGAGCAGAAGACTAGTATACTCGAGGATCAACAAATGGGGACGGAAATGCAAAAGAGAAGTCCTATTTCTGAACGTGTGCCTTTAGACCGTTTTCAGGATTTGCTTCAGAAGATTTCCAGTTATAAGAAGAAAGAAAAAAAAATAAGAAGAAGACTTCTGCTGTATCAAAATCCATTTAGGCAATGAAATGTAAATTGTGGAACAAGAAGAGTACTAAAGAAAAGAAGGGAGGGAAAGGGTTTATTCCGTCCAATTGGATGTAAATGGGTTTATTCAATTAAACTTCATTATGATGGAACTCTTGATCGGTACAAAGCTCAATTGGTTGTCCTTGGCAACAAACAGAAGTATGGTGTAGACTGAGAGGAGACTTCTGCACTGTAGCAAAAATGACTACGGCACGAACTATTATTGCCATCGTTGCATCACAAAATTGGCCTCTTCATCAAATGGATGTCAAAAATTCTTTTCTACATGGTGATCTCAAAAAATATATTTATAAGAAACCCCCACCTAGTTTGTTCTCATCACCTACATTAGATGTATGCCAGTTGAAGCGGTCTTTATATGGATTAAAATAAGCTTCGAGAGTTTCATTTGAAAACTTTAGGTCTACTTTGCTTCAATTCTCTTTTGAGCATAGCAATTATGACTCATCTTTGTTTCTTCGAAAAACATCTGCAAGTTGTGTTCTTCATTTGGTGTGTGTAGATGACATTATTATCACAAGAGCCGATTCTTCACTATTCACTAGCCTCCAACAACAGCTTAAGGATTATTTTCATATCAAAGATCTTGGTACTCTTACATACTTTTTGGGGTTAGAAGTTTATTATAATTCTTTAGGTGTGTTCTTGAACAAATACAAATATACTAAGGACTTGATTGCTTTGGCTGGTCTTCAAGAATATATCTCTATAAATACTCCATTGGAATTAAATGTAAAGTATTGTCGTGCAGAAGGAGATTTTCTTCCTAATCCAACTTTGTATAGGCAATTAGTTGGGAGCCTAAATTATTTTACTATTACTTAGCTTGATATCTCTTTTGCAGTTCAACAAGTCAGTCAATTTATGCAGGCTCCTCGCCATCTACATTTGGTGGTTGTCCGTCGCATCATTTGATATCTCTTCTGAACATCTACTCCTGGATTATTCTTTCCTAGTGGCTCTGATATTCAGCTTAATGCATTTAATGATTCTGATTGTGTTGGATGTCCTGATATTCGTCGCTCTGTCACGAGTAGGTGCATGTTTCTTGGAGATTCTTTGATATCTTGGAAGAGCAAGAAGCAAGATCGTGTATCAAAATCTTCAACCGAATCTGAATATTGAGCAATGTCTCCTACTTGCTCTGAGATTGTTTGGCTTAGTGGTTTACTTGCAGAAATTGGATATCCTCAATCTAATCCCACTCCTCTCCATGCTGACAACACAAGTGCTATTCAGATTTCTACTAATCCAGTTTATCATAAAAGGACCAAACACATTGAAGTGGACTGTCATTATATCAGAGAAGCTGTAGATAAGAGAACCATTACTCTTCCACATGTATCCAGTGATCTTCAAATAGCTGATGTGTTTACAAAGCCTATGGCACGACAACGTCATCAGTTTCTGGTAGGCAAATTGATGATTTCTGCTCCACTAGCAACAATTTGAGGGGGGGGATGCTAGCATGATTGTATAGATTCTAAATATATGTACATATCTATGTAATAACTCAAAATATTTGTGTAATGATGATAGGAGATAACATAGATCAATGTAGCATATTTTTACAGATATTACAATTAGGAATAGCATATATTTTGGGATATATAACAGATTTTTAGGAATGTAAATCAGAATTCTTTCTATTTAATGGAAGAACTCTTATTTGAGAGAACTCATTCAGCAAAATTGACACTTGGAAAAAGCTACTAAGAAGAATGCTACTGTTTCTTTAGATAATGAGACAAAAACGGCTAAAGGGATTAATTTTGCTGATTTTAATGATACTTTAGCCAATAACATTGACAACACTATTTCTTATACTTCAGAAGGTATAGTACCAAAAGTTGACAAAATTTCTACTACTTATACTACTGCCAAAGTGATAAGTTCAAAGGTTAATCCTAGCAATGTTAATGTGACAAAGGCTGTTTATATTCCTACTTCTCCTATATAAGCTAACATGATAAGTTCAGAGGTTAAGAATTCTATGTCTAGAGGAGATAAGACAAACCAACACCAGAAGCACAAAGCCAAACAAAGAGAACCCCAGAAGCACAATATTGATAACAAAATAAAATAAAATAATAATAATAAGAATAAGAAGAAGAGGAGGAGGAGGAGGAGGAGGAGGAGGAGGAGGAGAATAATAATAATAATAATAATAATAATAATAATAATAATATTAATAATAATATTAATAATAATAATAATAATAATAATAATAATAATAAGAAGAAGAAGAAGAAGAAGAAGAATAATAATATTATATCAAAATCCATTTAGGCAATGAAAAGTAAATCGTGGAACAAGAAGAGTATTAAAGTAGAGAAGGGAGGGAAAGGAAAGATACCAAAGTATTTAAACATTAAAAAAGACACTACAAAGATTCCATAAGTGTATCACATCTCCTACAACAAGAGGGTTGTACACAACACCACAAGAATTCAAGAACACAACAATAGCAATATGGAGATGCAAACCAGCTCTCAAAGAAGCACCAACCTAGTTGAAGATCTATCTGACTTAGGAATACATGTTACTCTATCTGCGACTAATAATTTCAAAGATATTAATGGGAAAAATTTTAGACCTCTGAGAATAGGTAAGTTTCAACGGCTTGAACAAAATCACATCAATGATATGGATATGGACAACATAGTCAAAGAATCACATGAGGAATTTGGACAAGATCAGGAGCAAGGGGCTTTTTATATCCTCAAGGATCCCAAAAGTCCCTTGAAAAAGGATATTCAGGATATCACTGACAAAAATGGTCTTTCTCCAAGAGGCCCAAAACAAAGGAAAGAAAGAAAAAAAGAAAGTCAAGCAGGACATACTAGTCAGGCAGGACTGTTACATGACAAAATCAAAGACAAAAGCTCGCATCCCCATATGTTTAAATGATTAAAGCAATCACATGAAATATTAGGAGTGTGAGGTCGAAAGGGGATTTTGACACTCATGAGACTGGTCAATCTTAACAAAGTAAATTTTATTGCTTTACAAGAACCCTTCCTCATTCCGAATCAGATTGAGGAATTCAGGACTCTTTTGGATATGATCATGCTATCTCCAATATCAACAGTAAGATTTGGTTTTTTTTTTTTTAATGACTCCATAAATTGTAGCCTCGTCTCCCATCACAAACAACAACTCACCTTTAAAGTCAACAACATCGGTGACTCATATGATATTTGGGTCACAGTTTGTATATGCTAAAATCAACTCTAGCAGAAGAATGAGATTATGGAGAAGTTTTTGAATAATTTTTGGTATGGTTAATGGTCCTTAGGTTGTGTTTGGATATTTCAATACTATTTTTAATGCTGATGAGAAGAAGGGTGGAGTGCCTCATACTTTATCCAAGAGCTTGGACTTCGTAAGTTGTATGGATGATTGTGGTCTTATGGACTTGGTGTAATGGTAGGTGACTGAGGTGGAGAATCAGTAAGAGACTAGACAGAGTTATTATTAATGATGCATGGCCTCCAAATTTCCCCTTACCAGAATTCATTATCTCCCTAAGACCGGTTCTGATCATAATATTTTATTGCTTCAAGGTGCATAAGATGAGGCCACCCACATTAATTATTTTAAGTTCATGATTTTTTGGACAGTGCCAAGGAAGTTTGGGACAATGAGATCACGGGAAATGTGGAGATTACAAAATAAAATCAAAAACCTTTCTAAAGCTCATAAAAAATGGTCCAAAGAATGCATTGGAGACGTGTTTGATATTGTCAATCAAAAGGAGGAACTTAACAGGTTAATGGAGGAGCAATATGAAATGAATAACTCTGATCACAACAGAATCCTTCTTCACAAATCTCAGGTTGATTACATTAAATGGTTGCAGCTTCCAGACTCCATTGTGAGGCAAAAAGCTAGAGTCAAGTGGGCGGATCGGAGAAAGGTGAAACTAACTCCAAATATTTCTGTAGTGTCATCAGAGGGAGCAGAAGACATGCTCAAATCCTTAGGATTAAGGATTCTACTGGCAGATGGTTAGACAATACTGACCAAATATCCCAAGCAGCAATTGATCACTTCCGTAATATTTTCACTCGCTCAAATGATGCCGGAGCTTCCAGTGGTTCCTTCTTGAGATATTTTGATACTTTCGTTACTGATATTGACAATGACTCTCTGGAAGCTATTCCTACCGAGGAGGAGATTAAGTCTGTCGTTTTCTCCATGGATCCTAACAGTTGTGCAAGTCCAGGCAGATATAATGGTTTTTTTTTTCAGTTTGATTAGAACACTGTCAAGCAAAACATTACTGACTATGTGCGAGCTTTTTTCACTAAAGCTAATTTACCTAGGTTATTTTCCCACTCATGCTTGGTTTTAGTTCCAAAAGCAAAGACTCCTGATCATTTTTCACAACTCAGGGCAATAAGCTTGAGTAATTTTACCAACAAAATGCTCTCCAAAATTCTTTCCTTGAGACTTGGCCATATCCTTCCTAAACCTATCTCCAAAACCAATCAGGTTTTATCAAGGGAAGGCTAATTACTGAAAACATTCTTTTGGCGCAAGAAATTGTCCATCACATAAGAAGGGGGTAATGTTGGCGGGAACTTGGTTATGAAATTAGATATGTCAAAGTCTTACGATAAAGTCTCTTGGGTTTTACTTATGTCTGTCCTCAGAAAACTTGGCTTCAGAGAACGTTTTATAGAACTCATATATAGAATCATTTCACACAATTGGTATTCTGTAATTGTTAATGGGTCAACACATGGTTTCTTTAGTTTTTCTAGAGGTCCCAAACAGGGCGATCCTTTGTCTCCTGCTTTATTTATTATTGGTGTTGAGGACCTCTCCAAAGCTCTCAATCATCTAAAGAACATAGTCGATTTCAAAGGTTTTACCATGAGCAAAAATGGACCTCAAGTGAATCACCTATGCTTTGTTGATGATATAGTCCTTTTTCTTCTATCAACAAACACTCTATTAAATTTATTATGATACAATTCAGGATGTATCAGGAGGAATCAAGTCAAGAGATTAAAAATGACAAGAGTTGATTCATTACTTATAAGGATGTGAACTTCAGAATCAATAGGAAGATCAAAATATGGACATGTTGGTGTTCTTTTTTTAAATAAAAAAGGGGAAGCCCAAAAAGATTGAAATGACATTCAATAGCTTTCAATTTATTTCAATAATTTTCTTAAGCATTGAGGGATTTTATATAGCCAACAAAAAACATAATCTGCATAATTTGAAATTTAAAACAACCAAAAATATTTCAACAATTCAAACAACCTAAGTAAATTTCAAAATTCAAATTCATCTTAAACTAAACAACTTATTTTACTAAAAGTTACTGCAGTAACTAGAAGCAAACTTAAACACTCATCCTTTGCTTTAATTACTGCAATTGAAAATATACTCCTCAATTTTTGCTTTGAAAGTTGATTCTTAATTATTTTAATCATTTTTGAACTTGCTTTCTTCATTCTTCTTTTTCTTCTTTTGATTTTATGCTTCAAAAACACCTTCCATGACATTGTCTTGTGTAGAAATTTATTTGAAAGTTTTTAATCTGAACTTTTGTAGGTTGCAAAATGTTGTTGTAAAGATTTTTCTTCCTTCACAACATCACATATCACACAGGTTTCATAATATGGTTTTATTCTCACAGACCAAATTTGATAGTTTTCGCCCGTAAAAGTTTTTGGGGCATTCAAAGAGAGATTGTTGTTTGCCATTATTTTTGGTTAAAAATTGGATTAGAAAAGCTCGTACGTTGAAAAAAAGAAGCACGAGTTGAACATAGTTGCCCTGACGGGTTAAAATGGATAGCCCCGACGCATTAAAAAGATTGGAAAATAGCCCTTGCGGGTTAAGAGTAGTATGGTAGTTCTTTGGAAGATTTCACAGATCCAGTAAGATCAATAAAGCTCTTAATACCACTGTTGGTGTTTTAAAAAAAATGGGCTTGCACAAAAGGATTGATGTCTCTCAATAGACTGAAATGACTTTCAATAGCTTTCAATTTATTTCATTAATTTTCTTAAGCATTGAGGGACGTTATATAGCAATCAAAAAACATAATCTGCATAAGTTTAAATTTAAAACAACCTAAAATATCTCAACAATTTAAATAACCTAACTAAAATTCAAAATTAAAAATTCAAATTGAACTCCCCTCCCCCCCAAGACTATCCTTTATCAAATTAAAGATTATTTCTCCAATTTCTTCTGGGGTCAAGACTCTCTCAGACACATTCTTTCTGATCAACTAGATCGACAGGTTATTCAAGTGGACATTGGAAATATATATGGAGGAGAAAGATCATTGCATTTGGACTTCTACTACTGATGGAAATTTTTGTTGCTCTTCTTCTTGGGATTTTCTTCGACAGAGACAATAGAAAAATCCCATTTTTTTTATCAAATTTGGGGAAAAGGAATTCCTTTTAAGATCTCTTTCCTCATGTGGAGAGTCATTAAAAGGAAACTTCCTATCGATCATAGCATTATGATATTTGGTATTCATGTGGATACTATATGTACTTGTTGCACTATCTCTCAACTGGAAACACTAGACCAAGTGTTCACCACTAATGATTTAGCAAGAAAAGTTTGGAATCGGATGGCCAGCCCATCTCATTCCTTGTTTCACCCTCTAGGAAATTTGGAAACCAAAAAATGCAAAAAGGTATGATAACAGAAATACATCTCTTTTCAGAATTATTAATCAAATCTTGTTTAACGTACTGGCAACTATATCCAAGAAATTCAGTAGAATGGATGCTAATTGGGGATGGACTACTACACGCTCAATAGCTGAGAACTACAAGCCGAAGATCAATAGAATACTTTGGAAAAACCTCAAGAAATTACTTGGAAGATCAATAAAGATGGTAGCTCCATGTCAAGAAAAAGTTTGGCTGGAATTGGGGGAATTTTTAGGATAGGAAATAGGGAGTTGATTATGGCATTTGCCAAATCGATCAAATTTTCTACTAACAATTCCTGTGAGTTGCAAGCAAATTTACATGGGATTATATGGTGTCATGCTAACTCTAACTCTCACATCATATTAGAAATGGATAGTCTGATGGTAGTGAACACGATTCACTGTTTGGTACTGGCCCCTTGGACTCTGAAAAAGACTCTGACCAAGTTACAACAAATGATTAGAGATATGGATTGTGAGGTGATGCACTATTTTAATTAGAGAGGCTAATGCAGTATCTGATTCTCTTGCTAGATATGTATAATATGAGACATAAATGAACTTCGAATAGAGAAGAACATATGCATGTTACTACTAGAGGACCTTTGAGGATGGATAAACTCAACCTTGCATCCTTTAGGTTCAAAACAGAAAAGCACTCTGGATGGCATTATGAGTGTAATGTCTGGAGACCCCACCCTAGACGTAACATGGCACTCGGAACCCCCATAGGCCCGAGAGTACCAACCAACCTGCTTAATCCAGATAATCCAATACAAATACCAATTTTAAATACTAATGAGGAAAGTAAGGCCCATTCTAATCAACCTTCAAGAAAACTCAAAAGATGAAAACAAATTTGACTCTTTAATTAGAAAAAAACAAATCCAACTAACCATAGGTCTACGAAACCTCTACTAATAGAATAACAATGTTGACATCGGGACATGACCCCTGACATACCATGAAAACAAAAGGAAAGACAGATAAAATAAAGTCCACTTTCCAGAAGTGGAAAGCTCACCACAATACTGATTGTTATCCCTCGATTATTTATTGTTCCCCAAAACCACGAACCTGTGTCTCCGACCATACATTATGAAACCATGTAGCGTTCGAGGATGGTCAATACAATGAGTACTGGCATGCGACCCAAGGGAAATCATAACAACATAATATATATATATATATATAAAAAGCATAACAATAAAATAAAGGCAAAATCATAAGTTTAGACTAAAATATTTGGATGTAGATGATAACGTTCAAATATACCTCTTGAAAAGAAATATAAACGATCGTATGCAATATATTTACCCAACTATGAGTCGGGGTCGATCCCACAGAGAATATGGAAGAATGTTATCAATAGCAAATATTTACCTCGATAGTCGTTATATAAAAATGGGGGAATTTAAATTGAAATAAAAAAAAAACAACAAAAAGATAGCTTTGAACTAAGTATTTATTTATATTCAGATTATTAAAAGTAACTAGGAATGTGTTCTCCATAAGCTCATAACGCGGTAATCCTAGTAATAGTAATCCTTTTCTAGTGTATTACATGCAAAGTTATAAGTTAGGTAACTCTAAATCCTTAGTCCGGCATCTGGAGAATTTCACCCCGCACCTTGGTCCGGCTACGTGTGTATAATTTACTAACCCTTACCTTTACCTCATATTAGATATCATAATCGATGTTTGGCTTAGTTATTACTTCGCACCAATCGACACTAGCCTATTAGATAGTATCACACTAAA
>JAJOOH010013452.1:0-26819 GCA_029582605.1 Solanum gracilifrons
TATTTGTATTGTACAATTTATTTATTTGAATAAATATACGGCTATTCGCCTTGATTTTCTTTTAAAATAGTCTTTTATATTTAATCCAACTATCCAAGGCATTTTACAAATTTAATTTTTAATTATTTTAATATTAATTTAAACTTTAAACTTTAATATAAAATTGAATTTTAAGGTTTAAACTTTAAATTCAATATAAAGTTTAAAGTTTAAAGTCAAATTTAAACTTTAAAGTTTAAACTTAAATTCAATTGAAACTTTAAAGTTTAAAGTTTTAAATTGAAGTTTTTTAATAATATAATATTATATAATAATTAAAGTTAATAAAGAAAAAAAATAAAAATACCAGTACACAATGATCCGGTAAGAACCGGTTCTGGTCCGGTCCAAATCGGTTCCTATCCGGTAACTAAGGGACCAGGTGGAACCTTTGGGAATTTCCGATGAAACCAATTTCGGTAAGATTCGATTCTTATAAATAAATCTGGTAACGTGTCCCGGTTCCGGTAAAACCGGTCCTGTTGATCCGGTCCTGTCCAATTGCCAGCCTTAGTCGTAGGTGTAATACCCCAAAAATTTCTAAGTTAAGACCCGAACTATTCTTCATTTACTTGTAGGGTCATATTGGATGATTCTTAAATTATCCATATGTGTAAAGGTAAATTCTTTAGTGTGAGAATGATTTTGGATATCAATTAAAGTCACTAGAAACTCCTAGCACAAAGTAGAGTTGAAAGTTTCCTTAAAGATTAAGTTTTTATGTAAGATTCTGTAACCTGGTATGGTGCAGTGATGAATTAGCCGATGGAAAAACATTAAAAAAGATCGTTTTTGTCTTTTTACCTCTAAGAAAACCCTAAACGAACTTCTTGACTAATTAGATTTTAATATCTTAATCCATTATTCTCTTCTCTCTCAAACCTAAGGCAAAACCCTAAGGAAAAAAATCAAAGTAGAAGACTCCATTCAAGATTCTTTCAATCTTTTTCAAGATTCTTCTTCTAGGTAAGTCTTTCTCCAAGAATTCCATTCATTCCAACTCAAATTCCTCCATACAATTATGAATCACTAATGAAAATCATATTTCTTGACCATAGAGTTTGAAGAAACTAATTCAGGAAATCTCAAGAAAGGTTTTCTTGATTTTTCTCCTTCAAGCTAGGGTTTCAAGGCTTCTAATCAAGTTCTTCTTCAATATTCTTCAAGAACCTTGTTTTTCCAGGTATGTAAGACTATCATAGTGTTGGACTAGTTCGTCCTCACGCCCTATATCTACTTTCAAATAAGTAAAAGAGTAATCTAGGATTCTACACTCCAGATTTGAGTATTCTTGAGATGCGTTGATTTTGAGTTCTTGTGTTCCAGATTCTTTTTGAAATTCTTTTCCTAATTATTGAATTGCTATATGTTATGCATTAAGATTCTTGAGTTGATTCATTCATGTCTATATTTCAGCATGAACCCTATGAATGAATACTTTTGAGATAAGTAGTATCGTTGAGTTCTGAGTTCCGAGTTCTTGAGTTTTGAGGTCTTGAGATCTGAGTACTGAGTTTCTATATTCCTATTAAGACCTCTGGGTTGAGTCATTCATGTTCATAATTCCGCATGAACCCTGTGAATTGAGTTATAAATTTTGAGAAGCTTTTTAATGTCAATATTTGAGTTTTAAACTAAGTTTTTGAAGAAGTAAGGATGAGTTTTGAGAAAGAATTTCTAAAATATGATTAATATGACAATCGAGTATGCCATCAATGTTTAAGCAGTATGGTATCTAGTTATGCCATCAATGTTTATGCAGTATGACTTTCCGAGTCATCAATGATCATATCACAATATGATTTTGATATATTTTTTAGAAAGAGTTTTTAAGTATGAATTGAGTAAGTGTATAGGGGGACTAAGTATTCCAAAATGTATCAGTTTTTACATTGATAAAAGAGAAACTTTGATTTCTAAATGAGTTATGAGTTCAAAAGATATTTTAAGAGCAGTTACCTCTTTTAAGAGGGTAGTTTGAGCAATTATCTCAAACTAGAGGAAGAATTATGTTTTTATACATATGAGCGTGATTATATATTATTGGGAGTAGTATTGAGCACTGATATTGGGATGAGTTCGACAACTCACATTCCTCATAAACCATGTATGCCAACATGGGTATTCCTCATAAACCATGCATGCCAATATGGGTACATGATCATACTTTTTAGATGAATCCTAAGTGCCTTTGGGCAGTGTTTAGTGGATCCACTTAGTTGAGGTATTTTATACCCCGACAAGGTATAGGACAGTTCTGGCAGCGTGGGCGAGACATTGTATCGTCACGTAGCTCATAGTGATGGTTATCGGTTAGAGAATCTCCCAATAGAATTAAAGTGTATTTTTATATATCACTTATTATGTTGAGTTCAGAGATGATAAAGTATTTATAAAGTTTTAAATGATTTAACTCCTTTATTTCTTTACATTCAACTTGAGTACATTATTATCTATTCTAGTCCTTTCTTTCAGTTATTTGTTATTCAGCTATATTACATACTTGTACATTCAATGTACTGATGTCATTCGACCTGCATCTTTTAATGATGCAGATACAGGTTCTTAGGATCCTCAACAAGAGTCTGTTGGGATCACTTCATCCGCTTGTCAACATTCGAGTGAGGTCTCTTTACTTCTGGAGGACTCCAATTTTATGAGTTGTTAGTATTACTAACATTTAGAATAGTCGTGGTTTTTGTCCCGACACTCGTCTATATATAATAGAGGCTACATAGATAGACAGTTTTGGAGAGTCTTTTAGTTTTAGATATTTTATTTAAAATTTATGTTTCATACTCAGTATATCCAGCGAAGTTGTGAGATTCAGTAAACTTTATTTTAAACGTTTCCGTCAATTGATGCTTATGTATGCTTGAGTTAGTCTTCCGCTTGTAGTCAGTCAGGATGAGGGTTTGCTTAGGGACAAACAATGGTTCTCGAGTGCCGACCACGTTCAGGGTGTAGGCTCGGGTCATGACAATACGGTTCATATCGGGATTCTACTTCCTTCTCTGTGCGTTACAAGTTTATCATATGAGTTTTAAATATTGAAATCTCATTTCTTAGCAGGTGTGGTGTGGGGACATCGCGTGGTATTTTCCATTTTAACAATCTCCTTAGTTGTGTTTTAGTCTAGGATACTTCATTTTGCGTTCCAATCCATCTTTTGATTCATTCCTTGTTTTTTTGTCTGAAATCAACCTAATCATATTTATAATTAACTCATCACAATAATTATATATAAAGCACATGGATATTCATAAGTTTATACTCAAAATTTAGCCAAATTGTGGCTAATATAGTCATTGGATGCATAAATACACCTAAGATCACTACCCTACATTTAAAGCTTTTGTTATTCCTCGAACAACTCATCATATCCTATACAGACCCAATATCTCATCAATGTTATTCACACAAAGTTACTCACAATCCGATTCACATAGATAATTTGATCATGATGTGAAATTTACTCATTCAAGCACAACTATATTAAGTTATCAGTCCTAGCTATCAAGTACCATTACTTAAGCCTGTTAACAGAACCGTGTCGGATCAGACTTGCCCACTAAATGTCACGCCCCAAGCCAATGCTCGGGATGTGGCTGGCACTAAAGAACCATTGTTGATCTCCAAGCGAACCCTTGGCCTGACTGACTACTTAGCGGAAGACTTACTCAAGCGATAATAGGATTTAAAGCAGAATTTTGAACATTTCAAGTCAAAGAAAATACTCAACTCAAACGGTCTGTAAAATACTCAATAACGTAAGTATAATAATTTGTAAAAACATCTCAAGGAAAAGTAAATATTGAGAGACTCTTCAAATTTATCTATATATGAGGCCTTTATTTCTCAAGATGGATGTCGGGAAAAGACCAACGACATCTCAACACAACTGGCTAGAAAATAAATATGAAGTCCCCCGAAATGCAAGGAGGCTCACCCAAGCTATCTAAAGTAGAAAGTGATCTCAACGAAACACATGTTGATGATCTTGAACGCCTGTATCTTTTTCATAAAAAATGCAGATTGAATGACATTAGTTCATCGAATATACGAGTATATAATATTTGAATGGATAAATAGCTGAACTGGTAAGGCTAAAAGAATACTTACCTCAAGTCAACTCAATACACAGTAATAGAAGAGATGGAAATATTTAAAACTTTATAAGTAAAAGATGCTAACTCAAGGATATTTATAAAATACAATAAAATACTCTTTACTCTTATTTGGGAGATTCTCTAACCGACAACCTTCACAATGAGCTACGTGATGATACAACGTCTTACCCACGTTGCCAGAAATTGCCCTATACCGTGTCGGGGTATAAAACCTCTCAACTCAGTGGATCCACTAAGCTATAAGGGTTCATCTAAAAAATATGATCTTTTACCCATGTTGGCAGACATGGCTTATGCGGATTTTGAGTTGTCTTAACTCATCCTCATATCGGTGCTCAATACTACTCCCAATAAATATATATTCATGCTCAAATGTATAAAATATACTCTTTCTTTGTTTTGAGGTAATTACTCAAAATGTACTCTTAAAAGACGTAATGCTCTAAAGTATCTATGAACTAGTAAACTCATTTAGAAATCAAAGTTCCTCTTTCTGAATGTAAAAGTAATACATCTGGGAATCAATTAGTTCTCTTAAACTTAACTCAAAAATTCTCTCCAAACTCTACTCAAGCTCTAGTTTACTTTCTAAAAAAAACTGCATAAACATTAATGACATATCTAAATGTCACATTGGTTACACATTGATGACATACTTGACTGTCATACTAATCATGAAGCATTGTTCTCTTCTCAATGTAACAAAATAATACATTTGGGACTACTTAGTTACCTTATACTCTTTCTCAAAATCATATTTCAAACTCTTTCTCAAAACTCTTTTCTGCTTTCTGAGAGCTCGATTTTAAAACAATTACGTTTGTTTAAAAGATTCTAAATAAAAACTCAATGAACACTCAGGGATATGGTTCATGTTGAAGAATAGACATGAAAAATCAACTCAATAAGATTGTACAATATACAACAATTCAATAATTCGAAATAGAAATTCAATAATCAGGAACTCAGAACTCAACATCAACTCATCGCAAGAATTATTCAAATCTAAGGATAGAACCCTAGATTACTCTTTTACTGATTTGAAAGTAGATGTAGGGAGTGAGGACGAACTAATCCAACACTATGATAGCCTTACATACCTGATTATGAAGCTTTTAGACGGGAAACTTTGGTGGAGACTTTATTTGTCTTGAGCTTGAAATCTTGGGGGTTGATCTTGAGTGAAGAAACTCTTTTATGAAGTTCTTAGAGTGGAAGACCTTGGGAAAACCTTAGATGAAAAGTTTCTCTTTGTATCTTGAATTTTTGGCATGGAAATTTTAGGATTCTTGGTGGAAAAGAGGAACCCTAGGTGAGTTTTGAGAGAATTCTAGATACTTGAATGTTTAAATTGATGATTTTGAGAGGAAAACTAGTTAGTTAAATGATATATTCAGTTAAAACACTTAGTTGAATGAGTTTGAAAGATTGTGCATTTATCAAAGTGTTGTGACCTTTCTAAAATGTTGTCTTTTTTCCAAAGAGTTGTGAACTTTACCCTTTGTTGGTTATAAATAGAGAGATTTTATCTCATTTTGAAAATGGAATGTTTCCTTCTTTTGCATATATTTTTCTTACAAAACAAAATATAGTCTGTGTGATTTGTTGTTGTCTTTTTGAGTTCGTTGAAATTATTAAAGTTTGAGACACCGCTACTTCTTTAATGGTTAATCCATTTTATTTATCTTGTGAGGAATTGATCTACAACTTCAGATATTTGTGGGGATTAAATTTTTTAAGGACCCAGAGTGGGTTCTGTGGACTTGAATAGTTCTTTTCTTTTTCTTTCATTTTTTATTATTTCTAATTTGCTAATCTGAATACAAAAGATAATTGTGATTAATAGGAATAATGTAGTAAAATAGTCACATTAATTTTTTTCATCGTTGCATCAATATGACAAATAAAAATGATAGAGGGGTACCTTTTGGAACTGACAAGTTTGTCACATAAATTGGAGTATTAATACATTTTGTTTGTCCCATAAAAAATAGTAATTGATATAAATATCTTACTATAATGTTCATATTTATTGATATTAGTTTAATTTTAAAAAATAATTTAAAAATACATAATCAATATTAAGTGTAAAGCATAAAAAAAGTATACTTTTTTATTTATCAAAATAACAAATAAAAAGTTAGTTTTAAAATAATGAGCGCATAAAATTGAACCGAAAAAGTAATAGTTTGATTATCCACTCTAATAAAAATAAATATCCAAATTTACTTGTATTATTTGATCATTTTATACTCAGAAGGAAATAATTTTGTTGTAGTACGTGCTTTGTCTAACCATCAAAATAATTTTGTTGGCTCCCATTGCTAATATTAGTGACAAATAAAGTAAAATTTCACTAAATTAATACTCAGCTAATTAATAATTTTTTCAAGATAATATTTTTCTCCGGTCTTGACTTGATTCAATGAAAAAAATCATCTATTTTGATAAAATAATATATTTTCAGAAGAACCCTATATAAATATATGGTCTCATTAATATTATTAATTAATAACTCTTTAAAAGTACAAATATATCTAAGACAATTTAGTGAAAGATGATGTTATTGTGTTTTGTTAAAATTTAAATTTAGTTGAAAATCATCTCTAACTTTTCTTATTGCATTTAAAAGTTTTGGTATTGTCTTTTCAAACTGCACATTCTAGATGCGTTAAGTGCTTAACTGATTCCAAAGGTATTGTATCATCTTCAACTTTATCATCAACATTGTTTCTCCAATAATATCAACAATTTCTTCAAAATTATGGACTTCTATTAATGTCCAATTTATTGTGGTAACCAAGATTATTAATCATGACCTCAAGTTCATGAATGACGTTTTCACAAGTGGATTCATTCAAATTCTATGAGATTTCATCTCCGAAGAAATTTTGTGATGTTGAAATGCTCTTTAAATTAATAAATATTAATTTAACGATTAAATAGTATCTCTATAAAATAATAATATTTTATAAAACTATCTATATTAATTGAATAAAATGGCTTACGATTAATTTAAATTCAATAATTTTTATTCGAACCAGATGCATGTCAAAAATATTAGAGCCGTCAAAATGAGCTTGGCCCATAGGGCCGGCCCAACCCAACCCGTTATTGGAATAGGGTTGGGATAGGATTTTTCAAGCCCATTTAAAACTAGGGCTTATAAGCCCGGCCCATATTAGCCCTTGACCCTTGAAGCTTGATTGGGGGCGGACCTGAGTCGGCCCATGGGCGAAAAATCTTTTTATTTAAGGGTAACTTACCATAATCTCACTAGTATATAATCTAATTACTTAAATACACGTTATATTGTAACATTATGAATCTTACCATGTTTTGGTATATCCAGATACATGTATCTCGAAATATATAGACTCAAAATTAGGTTAATCTGTTCTAGATACACTCTATCCAAGTAGATTCACATGTATTTAGGATGCATACACAAATCTTGCACCCTCTCCTCCCTGCAATGTTACTTGTCACTCTCGTATCTCGCTCGCGTATTTGGTATGCAAGATACATGCTAATTACACTAGACTTTTTGCTGGTCTTATTAAAACAACATCATTGTTTGTCATATTTGATTTGAAAATCTTCTCATTTTCTTGATGTTATAGAATTATAAGTTTGAAAAAAAAAGGGTTAGCCCACCCCAGCCCTCGACCCTTCCAGGGTTGGGTTGGGTTGAGCATTTTCAGGTCTTTCCGAATGAAGGGCCAACCCACCTTAGCCCTTTCAAATTCCTTGACCCTCAAGGCTTGAGCCGGACGGGACTGGGCCGGCCCTTTTTGACGGCTCTAAAAAATATCTATTGACCAAGTGCAAATGGTGGAATTCTAATCCATTATGGGGATTGGAGTCTACTAGCATTAACTTTATTTCTGCAGCACTTCAGATCTACTAGCATTAACTTCATTTCGATTAGCTCTTTTTTAATACGTACCAAATGTAATTTGCTCTTTTTTGATACGTAATTTAGAATAAGAAGCATTTGGCCTATATTAGGTACTACAGTTACAATTAAGAAAATTTTAATTCGTGAGTATAATTTTTTTAATTTTTATTTTTTCCGTTTCAAAAAGATTGATCTAGTTTGACTTGACACGGAGTTTAAGAAAATAAAGATAACTTTTGAATCTTGTGGTCTTAAATTAAAGTTATGTCAAATGTACAAAATTGTCCTTTAATCTTGTGGTCTTAAACATGGCACGTGGAAAGTTGAAAGTAAAATGCTACAAAAAAGGAAATAGGTCATTCTTTTTTAAACAAACTAAAAAGGAAAGAAGATCATTCTTTTTTAGACGGAAGGAGTACTATTTACTTGGTTTGTATAATTCACCTGATTTCTATAAATTCAAAAATTGTATAATTCGATTCCTGATTGTAAAAATTCAAAATTTTGTATATGCTTACACTAGCTATTTGAATACTATTTATGAAAAATTTATAATGAATTATCCAGTTTGTATATTGCCAAGTGAAATATACAAACGAAATTCTGAAAAAATAAAATCCTAAATGTGTAAATACAGAATTTGCATATACTTACCATATTTGTATATTTGCAAGCGAAATATACAAACAAGCAGAAATATACTAATCGTAGCCTCCATTACAAATGAAAATATAGTTATGGAGCGCAATTATCGAAACTATAGTTATAAAGCCTTATTATGTCTATTATATTTGCTATTTTTGAAATTTTTCATTTTTTTCTTGAAAAAATATTTTTTTTGGATTATTTAAAGAATGGAAAATGGTCAAAAATATTTTCATATTATGTTAAATTAAATACAAATATTGTTAGTTAAGTTGGGTCTTAAAATGTTGTTACCGTTTATAGTTGGTTAAAAAATATCCTTTGGTTAAATTATATATATATCTTCTTGAACACATTATTTTCCTAGTGGTGATTTTTTTAGTTAGAAAATACTTATCTTACACCAATTTGAAACATATTAATATTTTTTCTATTCTATTAGAAACCTTTTTAGTGTTTTTTAAAATAAAAATTAATGATAGAAGTTATAATGATCTTATATATAAGATCAATATTACCAGCTAAAACTTTATATGAAGTTATTCTATTTTAATTATAATGTCTCGATCCAGACCGTCGTGATTGACACCCACACTAATCCTCCAGTGGGAGAACCATTACTACAACTCAATTAAGCAGCCTTAACCAAAATACTACAACTTTAAAGATACGGAGGCATGTTTTAATGCAAAAATAATATAGAGTTCCCATAAACTCCAAAATTTTAACAAACAACTAGCCAAACTAATACAGAAGAACAACCCCTAGAACATGAAAGTCATTGTACCAAAACTCTAGTAACGACAAGTCTAAGAACAAGGGGTACAACCCCGAAACTAACAACATCTTAAACAAATAGTCTGAGTCCGAAAGAGTGGACTTAACCAAGAAAGATTCATGGCAGCCTGAAAGAACTAGCTCACCCTTGAATCCGGTCACGCTCAATAGTCACCTAGCTGAGGTCTATCATAGCCGCCTGAAGATGCCCTGTACTCAACAAAGAACAAGCAAATGCAGTATTAGTACACAACCACAATGTACTGGTAGGATCACACGGCTATCCCAATAAGTGAAACACATGCAAGTAACCACAACATTATAAAACAGGCATATACCGAACATATACAATATTAGTCATCATTTTAGGATCAATGTAGCATCCCACATTCTCAATAATACACATTGGTTATCAATTTAGAGCAACATACAGTCTTCGAATATCAATCATCATTCGATATGAACATAATCATCACAAGCAGATACACAACATAATTCAATGGTCCTCTCACGGAACCCAATTCAATGGTCCTCTCATGGAACCCGCACCCAAACTGTTAGCGTACTGGTACGTGGAACCCGATCTAATATTTATGCTGGAACGTGGCAATTGATCCAATGTTTATGTCGGAACGTGGCAACCGATCCCATGTTTATGCCGGAACGTGGCAACCGCATCCAATCAACAAACCACAATCACAATCACAATCACAATGTATATTCTCACAATCATACAACAAGAGGTGTTTCATGACATACAATTATTCAATTATCCTCATTTACGATTAGAGTGATCAATAATGCAACATTCGCATACATACATGCATTATAATGAGCAATTACAAACATATATCACACCAACATGAAATCACAGCCATCACCTACCTCGAAACAAGCTTGAAACCCTAAGAAACTTGATCTTTCCCTTTCTGGATTCGTTCCACTTGTTCTTGGTCTACAAATAATCAATAAAATGCGGGAATTAATAAACAATCACTAATTACCCGAATTACTAACAATTCTATGAACCCTAGATCAAACTCATGATCCCAATCTCCCAATTAGGGTTGTTTCCTTCATAAATTCTAGTTCAAAAACCCTCCCCCATCGATGATTACCCATTAGATTACGTTCTACGGATAAAAAAATGGATTCGGGTAGTTAAAATCTTACCTTTAGCCTCAAGAATGGTGGAAAACTGTCAAGAATCGCATGGGGTTCGTTCCTTAGCTCTAAAAACTGAAAAGTGCAAGGTTTATTTACGACCTTAAGTCGCGTCGGGTCCGCTACAGCAGCCCCGCTAGAGCGACCAAAACCACCGCCAAAGCGGCTTGCACGAAACAGTGAGCTATTTTAATAATTCCAAGACCCCCATTTCACAACACATCTTTAACCAACGACGCTTATATAAACAATCGATGGTCTGGTGATGCTGATTAACCGAAAAAAGGTGAAGCTCTGGAAAATTTGTATTAAAACTGTACAAAAATAAACGATAGTTATAATACAATTTGAATTAGGTATTATACATTACTATAAATTCAAAAAATGTAAACTAATCTAAATAGTATCGAAATACTTGAAATTCACATATAATATTTATAATATATTTGTATTAAAAATATTTTAGTTATATATTCACCACATGCATTGAAATTATAAACAGAAAAAAAGGTGAACAAAGAAAAAAAAAGAGAAAAAGGATAGAGGGAGAAACAGAAACAAAAAAAAAGAGAGAAAGTGAAACACAAAAATAAAAAGAGAAAAGAGAAAGTGAAAAACCAATTTTTTTTGTGTGCATAATACCAAACATTTAAATCAAAAAATAAATGTTATAGCTACTGTTACATTTAATTATATTCGATAGCTAGTGTTTAGCGATTCTTGCTATTTGCTAATAAAAAAACGTTCCATATACGCTTTAAAGAAAGTGGTTACATGCCTCAAAGTCATCTTCTTCTTCAATTATATTTTCTATTATTTTTTCTAACAATTTTAAAGAGACATTGAGTTTGAAGAAGATACTGACAATTATGAAAAATTCAAAATCGGGATCTGACATATGTACTAACAAATCCGATTTGGTAGAGGAAGTTTGGTGTTTCTGTTAATTGGAAAATTAATCAAATCAGGCACTCAAAATACAAGTCCCGTATATTGCAGAATAGAAGAGCACTTACAAAGTCAAAAGATAATTGTAATAGATAGATATCTTAAATTGAACAGACACATCTGTTCGTGAAAAAAGATGACTGTTATGAAAAGTCATTTGTTCATGAAAGAACATGACCTTTACGAAAAGTCATCATTCCTGAAAGAACATGACTCTTATGAAAAGTCATCTCTTAATTCTATAAATATAAAAACTCTTTAGAAATAGCCTAAGAAAAATCTACATGTATAAACAACGGGTTTTGTTGTATCCTTGAAGAGAATTATTTGTATTTACCCCAATATGTATATGGGCAATATCTCTTTAAAGAAAGTGGTTACATGCCTCAAAGTCATCTTCTTCTTCAATTATATTCCCTATTATTTTTTCTTACATTAAATACCTTTACCTAATGTTGATTTCTAATCTCTACTGTTTGTATTGCTCTAGATTAGTCGATTTGAAGAACCCACTAACAATGGAGTTCATCTTGCTGAAGAACTCATCGAAGGAAATGAATTCTATTAAAATGTAATCTGCGTGAATTATGAAATTCTTGTTCCTTTTTAGTAACAGAAATTAATACTTTTTTAGTTATTTTGTTTTAAAAAATAAAATTGTAAACAAATGGAACATATTTTTCAATTTATACAAATTAGATACTTCATAACAAACATAATAAGGCTATGAAGTGCAAGTAGCAAAACTGTAGTTATAGAACGCTAATATGATTATTATATTTGATATTCTTAAAATTTACTCAAAAAAGTAAGGGGAGGGGGGAGCCAATACTGTTATAAATTGTGAAATACATTATATTACTATAAACGATAATTATGAAGGTAATATATATTGTTTATGTAAAATGACCTAACTATTATCTCCTTGTCACATTACTGAAAAAATAGTTTAATTATTTGTAGCAAACGTCCTAATATTCAATAGTTTAATACTTTAATCTCAAGCCTGTGCCTTTTTTAAAAATAAATAATATGTGAAGTGTTTGATTAGACACATAAAATTTAAAAAAAAATAAGCTGAAAATATTTTATAAAGAGTAAAACAAAAATTAATACAATATTTTATTTTAAAAAAAGATATTTTTAACTTATTAAATAATACTTGAGATATTTTTGAATTCGTTGAACATTTTAAAATCAAACTATTAACTCCTTCTAACATTACTGAAAAAATAGTTTAATTATTTGTAGCAAATGTACAAATATTCAATACTTTTTTCTGCACCAAATCAGACCTGTGCCTTTATAAAAAAAATATACGTGAAAGGTGTTCGATTAGAGATATAAATTAAAAAAAAAAAAGAAGAAGAAGAAACTAAGCTTAAAGTATTTTATAAAGAGTAAATAAAAAATTAATATAATATTTCATTAGAAAAAAAGGTATTTTTGATACTTCTAGATCTGTTGAACATTTTAAAATCAAACTATTAACTCCTTGTCACGTTACTGAAAAAAATAGTTTATTATAATCTGTACCAAATCAGATTTGTGCATTTTTAAAAAAAAAATATAACAATATATGTGACAGTGTTTAATTAGACACATAAATTAAAAAATAAATTTAAGCTGAAAATATTTTATAGAAAAAAGATATTTTTGAATTATTAAATAATAATTGGGATAAGTTTGGGTCCGTTGAACATTATAAAATCAAACACATTACTGAAAAAATCGTTTAATTATTTGTAGCAAACGTCCAAATCTTCAATACTTCAATCTGCACCAAATCAGATCTGTGCCTTTTTTGTTAAAAATAATAATGTAAAGGTATTTAATTAGACACATAAATTAAAAATATAAATTTGAGCTGAAAATATTTTATAAAGAGTAAAATAAAAATAAAAATTATATTATTGAATATAAGAAAATTTGTAACAAAATATTGTTCACTTTTTTTTTTTACCTTTTAAAAATAAAGTTTACACTTAACAAAATTGTCAATTAATTATTTTTTGAAATATTTAAAATTATGTTGTTTATGTAACTTTATTCTGATTTTTTGCCATATGATCAAGTTCAACCATATTTACCTATGTTTATGTCGTCAGTGCTATGGCCGATGTATGTCCGTTAATACTCACTCCTTCAGTCCTTCTGTTTTATATTAATTGAATTTGTGAGGTAATGCACGATATTTGTTAAAGAAAAATATTTAAGTACATAATTTAAAATATATTTTAAATTATATATAGTTTTGAAAGTAGTGCAATTTATCTCCAAAAAATATAAACATTCATCAAAGAAAAGGACAAATATAAAAATAATAATCAAATATTCATCTTGAACTTTGAATTAGCGGTGTCAATGGTACGGTTCGGTTGGTTATTTTTTAAAAATTATATCATCCCAATTTTTCGGTTATTTTATAATATATAATCAAAATTAGATTTAGTAAAACCATTCCAATCATATCGATTTCTCTTCGGTATCGGTAAAGTTCGGTTAATTTTTGTTTTTTTTTTACTTTTAAAATATCACCTCAAAATATACTACTATTAAAATATTTATTTCACAAATATGTTCTTGAAGAAGCACTTTTATTCTTCATCAAGAAGACAAGAATGTAAAACCAATACAATACGTATTGTTTGATCTTAAACATTTAGTCGGAGTGTTTGCATATGTTTTGTTGTATTGTTTGATAGAGTATCTATTACATTATCTTTTAATTTTAAACCTAATTAAGCAAGGTTAATTAAAGAGCGAAGATCCAAAGTTGTCTAGTCACGAGAGGCCTAAGACCTAAGTTATATTTATATTTAAAAATTATTCTAAAGAGAATTTATATATTAAATTTAACATATTGTTAATATATAAAATATATTTACATGTAAGGTTATTCGGTTCGGTTCGGAATTGTTTTGATTTTTTTTCATAAATTAAAAAGATCATCTTAATTGTTCGGGACGGTTATGCACTTAAATAAAAGTCCACGATTTTATTGAAAAAATAACATAAATCGGTTTGGTTCGTTTAGGGTTCAGTCATTCAATCGATTTTTCATATTCTTTTGACACCCCTACTTTGAACAATTCAATAAAGTAATAAAAAAAAACCCAAAAATTTACTTAATATAAAATAGAGGGAGTATTTAATATCGAAGTTATTAATTTAAATTACCAGCAAGAAAGAAACAAAAATGTAGACTAAGAAGAAAATGACATACCTCTTTTTGTTGTTGGTTATGGTCATCAACCAAAAAAATAAGAGACAAATGGATTACTGTGTATATCTATAGCACCTCACAATAATTTCAACGAATTTTACACACGTTTATTTATGTTGGACAGCTATATTTTTAAAATAAAGCTACATTATCTTTTTTCTATTTTGTCTTAGGGCATCTCCAATCCTACACTCTATTTTATTCTTCAAATATAGAGTTCTCTAGTTTTTCTTTTCAGACAATCAATTCCAATCCAATTCTCTATTTTACACTCTTAAAATAAATCTTTTTCTCTCTCCTCAATTTTATATTATTATTTCTATTTCATTCTTATTTTCTTATTTCATAATATAAATCTTTTATTTCTTTTTCCCAATAATTACTTTATATAATTTCATGTGATATAAAAAAAAAATTTAATTTTTTTTATTTAATATAAAATTATATTTTATTCTAAATTTTTAAATAACATAAATTGCAAGAAAATATTATATAATATACAAATTAATGGACAAATTCAAATAAAAGTGATACACAATTACATAAACACTCAATTTTTGAAATTATTACGCTGCTTCCATAAATGCTCTATTATTGCATTACGGAGTTCAAAATGAGCATTTTTGTCCCAAATTTTTTATGTCTAGCTAAAAGTTGTTCAAATCGGAGATTTTCACCTACCATCATTTCTGTCATTGGAGTTGGAGCCTTTACGGCATCTTGAATTGGTGCATTAAGATCACATTCATCCTCAATTATCATGTTGTGCAGTATAATACATGTAGTCATTATATTATGTAGCACTTTCCTTCTCCAAAAACGTGAGGATCCTGCAATAATTGCAAAACGTGATTGCATAAAACTCTAAATGCACGTTCAACATCTTTTCGGCATGATTCCTGCTTCATTGCGAATTAATTATTATGTTATGTATTGTATTTTATCTTGTATTTAAATTATTATGTTACGTATTGTATTGTTATCTTGTATTTAAATTATCATATTATGTATTGTATTTTTAAATTAAAATTTTCATCTTATTATTTTAATTTTGTGTATTCTTTATAGTGAAAATTAATAATAAAATTAAATTATATTATTGACAAAAATTAGAAAAAATTAAAATAATATTAATCCGGGATGGAAGTAATATATATTAAATAATATATTTTAAAAAAAATATTATATTACATTTAAAAAGAATTATGAATATTAGATATTTAATTAATTACATTATATGTAAAATAATATGTTAATTAGAAAGTAATAGAAATAATAATAAAATATTCAAAAAGTAAAATAGAGAGTGTGAATAGTAGTTCTCCAAATTTGGAGAACTACTATTTACCTCTCTAAATATGAAGAATAGAGAGTGATATAGATGTGGATTGGAGTGCTCCTTCTCTATTTTACTCTCCAAATATAGAAAATAAAGAGTAAAATATAGGTGGGTTGGAGATGGTCCGAGGACCAAAAAATTATTATAGTACAACAAAACAGAGAAGAAAGTATCTTTATTAGATGGAGACAGGGCATATCTTGGAGGTTTATTTATAGATTATTTTATTTTAATTGTTTGGTTCATTCCTTATCAGCTCATTTTGTATTTGAATTAAAATTTTATAATTTATTTTTGTTCAATTATATCCTTGAATTATTATGTAGTTTCTTATTTTTAATTGGATCAAAGTAGATAGTTACCGGATAATATTATTTTTAATGACCTTCTAATGAGCTAGAAGAACAATTTTATTTTCAAGTTTGTTATTATTTCACTTGAATTATTTGAGGGTAAATAATTTTCATCTTAATAAATTGATCACTCACAAAACGTTAATTTTCCATTAAAAAAAGATAGACCCTCTACATTTAGAACCGAAAAGACGGTAACAATAGTAAAATAGAAAAAATTGTTTGTTGTTAAATAAATCCAATATAAATTAATACAATATTTGAAATGTGAGTTATTTAACATTTATAAGCTAATTTATTTAAATAAATTTAATAGTAAAAATATAAAACATAAAATTAAGAAAATAAATAAAATGATTAAAAGGATTTGAGGGATGTTTTTGTCTTTATATAGATAATCAGTTGGTATTAAATCGTGTTTTCACTCATTAAGATTTAATTACCCTAAGCAATCCAAATCAATCTTATGATATCGGGGGGCTAAAAAATATAGATATTCGGGGGGCTAAAGCCAAATTCTGCTCTGTAATGAAGTATTTTTAAACAATAATATTCTAAAGTCATACATACATTTTAACAGTAACATGTATACTGAGATGTAGGCAAAAAAAAATCTCTCAAATCAGAAGGCAAAATTTCTTGATATGAAGTACTATTTTACTATTTTAAGTGTTTCTACTTGGCCTAGATCCGAATTGATTAGGTTTGTAGATTTTTAATCAAATTAAATAAAAGAAAATAACGTTTTAAAATCTGTTACATTTTTAATAAGGATCTTTTATGTACAAAAATAAAAAATTGCAGTGCTTTTCTAATCAAGTTTTGTCCTTGCTTTAAGTGAGAGTGAGAGAGAGTCAATATTACTACTCCCTCCGTCCCATTTTATATGCCATATTTTTACTTTGCATTTGCATTAAGAAATGATGTAACTTTACCCTTCTACCCTTATTTAATGCTTTCTTAAGTCAACTTTATTAATAAATGACAAGATTAATTAACTATTCTATTAAGGGTATAATAGGCAAAATATGGTAATTTATGCATAAATTTTATAAACCGACAAGTATTGTGGTCCAGCTATTTATAGAAAGAGATGACATATAAAATGAGACGGATGAAGTATTAAGATGAGACTTTTTTTTTTAACCCTCCCCTAGGAGCTTCCACCTCTTTTGCTCCCTTGGTGACTCGAGCTTGCAATCTTCAATTTGAAAGTGAGAGGTGCTTACCATCCAAGCAACTCTTTCTCGCCATATTAGGATGAGACATAGCACGTGATGAGGGAACACTTTTCCCAAGGTATAGATTGAGTCACACCACTTTTACCCGGTTAGGTAGATTTGGGGGAATGTTCATAATTTTTTTTTTTGTTGGTAAAAAGTGTTTTTCATTGATTGGGCTTTTCATTTACGTGAATTGAATATACTTGAATTTTAATATGAATATTAAATAAAAAAATAAAATATATAATTAAATAAATATAAGTATCATATAAATTGAAATGAACGGAATATGACTCGTGGAGATGAGTGATTTAATTTTCGAGATGATCAAGAGAGTTTGAAAGTGTTTTGGATGCGTGAAACTCAAGAAGTTTGACCAAAATTAATATAAAATCATATCCGAGTTTTGATGGTTGCACTTGTTCCAAAGGGCATGTGCAATTTATAGCTAGGAAACAGAAGGGTGAACGGAGAAGACAAAATAAGCTCACATTGCTTCTTAGGAATTCATTAACTTCTGTTGGTCACGGGTTCACACAAATTCATTACTTTTCTTTTATAATTTCGTTGTCCCTAGTTAATTGTTTATTTTTAAATTGATACACCTATTAAGAAAATAATAATTGATATAGTGAGTTTATCATTTTACCCATATTAATTATGAAGTAGATGAATTAAAAACTTAAAAGTTTCAAGAAGTTCTACCTGTTTCAAAGTAATTAATTGAGGGTATAATAGGTAAATTTTTTTTGTCTTTTCTTGATTTGTCAAAATGGACAAGTAATTAGGAATAACTAAAAAAAGAAATGTGGACAAGTAATTAGGGACAAATGGAGTACTACATAGATAAACTAGTGAATTTGTTTGTGCTTCGCACGATTATAAAATACGATAAAATGTCAATATATATTTGCTCAGATGTATAATTGATTTTATAGAGGAAAACATTTGGTTAGTATAGTTAGCTGACTTCTAATAAAGTCATAAGTTATTACTTTAAACTAATAATTATAAACATACGAAATCAAATTAAAATTTGTATAATACAAAATAAAGAGAAATCGTAGAGAAAACTACAAAAACAAATAAATAATGCAACATCATTCTTACGATCTTAATCAGTTGAATATAGGAGAAAATACGAAATCAATGCACAATCTTCCGAGATCTTGTCGATATCCATTCCCCCTACAAGGCGATTGCCATTCAATAATAGCCTTCATTTTATTCTTCAAGTCAAATTATATCGAAAACATAGGCTTAAAAGACTATGTGATCATTTCTACAAAGTCTTACAATGTCTTCATTTATAGAACTACAATATGAAGATCAAATAATGTTTTGAATCTGACTATTAACTATTTTAGGGGTTATGATAGTAAAAAATTATGGGAGTAATGAAACTAAAGATCATTAAGTTTTGCATTGAAGAATATGAATGAATGGTTAATTGACATATTTATTTTTTTACAATAAAAAAATACCAAAATTGTTGAAATTGTCAAAAAAATAATATAAGAAAATAAAAGAATTTTTAGCCAAAGATTATAATATAAAGATGAAAAACTCAAATGACTTAAGACATCATTGTGTAGATTTTACTGTTATTGTGTAGATGAAAAGCTCATATTTATATTACAGTAATTCACTAGTGTAAATTTAAAATTGGTAATTCTAAGTGAATCCTTAATGGGGAAGCCCTGAATTGGGAGGAATGATCATGAGACTAATTAGGGTTTTGGTATTAGGATATAATCCGAGAATATTTATGTCATTCAGAGTTAATTTTTTGTTGTGATTGCTGTTTATAAACCAAGTATAAGCTGAAGTTTCACAGAAGGGAAAAACTTGGGTCCAGTAGAGCATTCAAGCTTGATTCAAGGTAGGTGATGGTTGATTTATTTCTCAATTTACGTTATGTGTGCATGTTAACTCTTCATTAGTATTGTTTGTACAATACATGTTTAGAGAATAAAGGAATGGATATGAAATAATATCTTGTTGTCAATTTCATGTAATGAACTTGTTTAAATTACTTGTGGTGTTACAAGTGTGGTTGTATTCATTATGGTTGTGAATGTGATATCGGTAATTCTCGGTTGGCTCAGATAACACGTTTGGTACATATTATCGGTTGGCTCGGATACCACACTATAAAACCCCAAAAAAATTCTAAGCTAAGGTCTGAACCATTTTTTATTTGAATGTAAAATCGTATCGGGAGATTCTTAAATTGCTCATATGTGAAAAGGTCAATTATTTAGTGTTGGAATGGATTTGGATATGACTCAAGAGTTGAGTTGAAAGCTTCCTTACCGATTAAGTTTTGACATAATATTCTACTTAAGTCAACTTAAAACAAGCATATCTCCCAGAACATAATGAATTAAGTGGCCCATGACCTACCAAATTGAAGGAGTTTGAGTCTTTTTTCTAACGCCACCAAGTTTGCCTCATTTCAAGTTTGGAGTAAAAAGTTATGGTTGTTTTACCAGAGACTAACATATTAGAGTTGCCTGAAGTCAGTACCTACAACTTGCTTCTACGGGCCATCAGAATTTTGACAACCCATGCTGTCAAGACGTCAACAACTTCAGAGATTCTGAATTTTGGGGTCCAATTCCTACGGATTCATTCTACGGGCCGTAGAAACTTCTACGAGTCGTAGTTTGGACTTGTAAAATGGACTTTTGAGCCCAAAAATTGTATGAAGTCTATGAATTGGATCTATGGTCCGTAGAAATTTCTACGGGTCATAGATTGGACCCGTAGAATGAAATTTTGAGTTTTAAAATTCAATATAAATTCCACGGATGGGATCTACGGTCCGTAGAACTAACCATGAACCATAGATAGACTCGTAGAAGATTTTTTTTAGTTTTTAAGAAGGATAGTTTAGTCTTTTTCCACCCCTTCTAAGCCTAAACCACGTCCCTTTTTCACCTAATTGAGGGTCAAAATAGTGTTAAAACTCTTTTACATTCTTTAACACTTGAAATACTTAGAGAAAGGATTCAAAAGGATAAAACCTAGGGTTTTCTAGCGTTCTTCGAATTTCGTTGATTTCGCCAAGAACTTTGTTCTTCCCAAGTATGTAAGGTTATCATAGTGATGGATTGAGTTCGTTCTCACATCCTACATCTATGTTATATCATTAAAGAATAAACTAGGGTTACATCCTTAGTTTTTGTAATTCTTGAGATGAGTTTCATTGATGAGTTTTAAATTCTATTTCATGATTATTGAGTTGTTATATCTTTTATTGAGATTCTTGAGTTGATTGTTCATGTCTATTTTTCAGCATGAACCATATTGCTGAGTTATAATTGAGCATTTATTGAGTTATTATTGAGAATCCTTTTTAACCAAACAATGGTCCTAAACTAATTTTCTAAGAGAGCAAAGAAGAGTTTTGAGAACTTTGTCGTGCCATGACGTTAAATAAGACGTTTCTTGGGAGGGGACCTAAGTCCTTACCTTTGTTTTTATTGCTTTCAAATAACGTGTGTTGTGAGTGCAGGTTGATAAGAGGTTAAAAAATTAAAAATGAAAGCATAGGCAATGCTAAGACCGAAAAGGTGATGCGCCGAAGGCATTGTGCGAAGTCATTCCTGTCCACCTTTTCATATTGTATAGATCAAAAAGTTTACTATCCAAATCGGCGATCAAAACTCCAAAAAGTGATCCACCGAAGTGAAGTTGTGGACTCTATTGGGTCAGTTGAAGCAACCTTTACGTTTGGTAATTGTTCAGGCATTTTCGACAAGCTTAAGCTCCAAACACGTTCGGCGACGTTAGTCGAGATCGCCAAACGGGCCTGGTATAGAAAGACTATGAGTTTTTTTAAATTCAAAAAATCAAAATTTTTGATATTTTAGAGCATTTTTTATTCCTCTCTTTTCCTTTGTACACTTTGAGTGTTTGTGAGTGTTTTTTTAATCTTGGAGAGTGTATTTTCTTGGATTTCGTATCAACCCAACCACAATCCCTCATTTCTCTCAATTTTTTTGACATTAAGGTTGATTTTCGAACCCTTGTTGATATTTTTTCGAGTTTGAAATGCTTATATGGTGTAGGCTTGAACTCTTTAACTGGTTTTTTGTGTGCCCTATGTCAATGGGTAACATCATATTGTATGATTGGAACTCTACCCATGAAATTTTGATTGTGTATGCCTGCCAAATTGTGAATCGTGTGTGTTAGTTAAGTTGTGTAATTGGACTGATGAATGTGTTGGGTATAAGTTTAATTTAATGTGGGTGAAGTATGAGTAACCCAGTGTTGACCCAATTGCATGATTTTTCCCAATGATAGACATTGTGACTACTTTCCTAAGGTCATATAGTCAATTAGTGCAATACTTAGCAATATCTAGGGGAAATCTAAGTACCCATTGGTAAAAAAACATATAGGTGAATTTTAATATTGGGGGGTAACTCGTATTTGTTGTGTGTGTTGAATTAGCTGCGAAAATTAGGCACTAGGTTGAACACATCCTTTTCAGTGGTTTCATCTTAGCTTGCTAAGAAGGTTAGTCTAATCGCCAAATAAGACCCAACTCGCCTTCTTTAGCATATGCATAATCTTGGGTACTGTCCTATTCAACAGGGTTGTCTAAGTCCGCCGAACCTATTTGGCAAATCGCTGAGTGGGAGAGGACATCACCATTGATGCATGTGTCTTTCCCTTTTGCATTTTTAGTTTCGGTGGACTTATCTTAGCCCACCGAAATTGACTCGGTGAATCGTCAAATTGGTATTGACTTCGCGTTTTATGCCTGATCCCTTAGTTAATTGCTTTTGTCTATTTCAGTGACTTTATCGAAGCTCGCCAATCCTGTTTGGTTATCCGCCTTCTCGATAGGCGAGCCTATAGAAGATTTTTGAAAAGTGATTAAATGTGCTTTCAATTTCAACTAACCTTCACAAATCCTATGTTTTAATGTGTGCTTGGAAGGACATGGAAAGAACAAAAGGTAAGCAAATGGTTTCATCCTGAATCGGACCAAATTCCCCTTTTTTGATGATAACAAACCTCTTTTCTTTGTGTATTCAAAACAATTTTATCTGTAGACACTGAAGCATGAAATACTAACATGAAACAAGTTAGTCAATGGGTTATAAACACAGCACAACTTTTATCTTCCCCATTTTGGCATCATTGAAAAGCTATGTAAATCCTATAATATACGAGCTAGATTGATCAGTTAAACTATTCATGGGCACTTGCTATCACCAAAACAATCAGATAACGACTTCATGCAACATAATAATGTATTATAGAGAGCAAGAACAAGAGTCATTAAAGCAATAGATAATCATTCCATTAAACTGCCAGATAATGTACTATATAAGATCGAAGTCATACCGAATGAAGCAAAAACTATTGAGCACTAATCAAGAAACAAACACTGGACAGTAGTAAAATAAAGCTAGAGACACTAACATTGAAAAGTGAAGAGAAGAATGGAAAAGTGGCAATAATTGTGTCAACCAACGAATAATTTCAGCATTTTCATCCCTTTCTTCATGAAGAATAGCCTGTAGAGCTTAAATTCTTATCCGAAGGACATTTTTTTTTCTCATAAGCTGCATGAGTAGCTTCTAATTCAACAATTTTATCAGTGAAAATATTACTTCAACCTTTTCTTTGGAGTATCAATTTTCCTCATGAGGCATGTAGATCAACATGGTTCATCTATTGAATAACCTCTTTTTTCTTTTTCTTTTTTTTTTCATTTGAAAAGTCCATGCCTTGATTGAAATTGAGTTTTCCTAAAAAATCACTATGAGAATCATGTCATATTTTTTTTCATGCTAGCTCTAAGATCTTCTTTATTAATGGCATCCTCTTGACACTTATGATTTCTAGATGGTAGTTCAAGGTGGAATAGAAAAATAAGATGTGTTTCTGGAGTTGGTTCTTCCTCATGAACTGAAAATGAGGAACTAGATTTCCCTCCTCAAATGAGAATTATATATGTACTAAGTTAAGAGCAATTTGAAGAAGACATCATCTCAAATATCAAAAGATGTACTTTGGTGAATATCTGATTTAAATTTGAAAAAAAATAATCAAGAGGGCTAAGTGAGAGAGAACAATTTGGAAGAATAAGACTCTTGAGCTTTGCCGATTATTTTATTATGTATTAGAACAATTAATACATGAAACTTGAGTGCTCAACTGTTTCACTTTATACAATATTAACCTCCATCAATATATAACATACCTGAGAAGAGCAACTTTGTGATCATTGTTGCTTGTTTTCACTGTTTCTCTGCACAATCTAATAAAAAAATTAGGTTAAAACAAGTCAAGGATCTGGAATTGGGACACACAAATAAATGTGTAAGACTGAATTTAACAACATTTTAGCTCATAAAATTAAGGTGAACAATTAGTCAATCATTGAGGGGAGTTCATGCAATCTTAATCATCCCCAAGTCTAACTTATTCATTTCATAATGCTCCCTACTTAATGTTTCAATCCATCAATTGTTGTTTGACAAAGAACAACGTGATCCAGCAACCACATACTTTTGTGGATAGATCAGTTTCAAGATTCATTGTTCCCCCTATCAATATGTCTTTCGTCTGCTCAACAAATGAAACATGTGGTACAACGTGTTCCAATGCACTTTCATCAGTTTTACTTTAATCCTCATTTTCTTTTGCTTCCCCCTTACATTTGCATTAGCTCCACTTTTTTCTTCCCGTTTTTTTAAATGACACATTCCCCCTTTTTGATAAGTGAGCGAAATGAACTTTTGTTTGATTTCATTGATATCTCTTAAGCAAGCAATATATATGAATTAAATCACTTGCTTCCTTTCAGCTTCACCTGCAAAATAGCTTAAGGGTTAGTCTTAGGAACACAGACAAACTTGGGTCCTTTTTTATGATCAAAAGGGTGAATCAGATTTCTTCTCACCCCTCTAGGCAACTGGTTAGTGGACCTGTTTCTGCCAACAGAGATAAATCTATTTCCATTTGCGAACTTAGTAGTTCTTTTTCTAAAATCATTAGCAACTGGACACTTAGTTGGATGACCAATTTTACCACAATATAGCACAAATCTTCAGAGATAATATTTTCTTTATGGAATCCTATACCAGCCTTCTCATTGTGCACCCTATCATTTAATTTCTTAATAATTCTGAAGGAATTCGTCCATCTATTAGACTTTTCAAGATCCATTTTTAACTTGGAAATTTCTACGTTCAATTTATTCACCTTATCTTTTTCACAGAAAAAATCAATTTTGCATTGTTTTAAATCATGTACTAATTTCTTCCCAGTATCATTTATCTTCCCTTTTTCAATAATGGACAACTTAAGAATTTCAAATTTCAAATTCAACTTTGATGACTCAAGTTTATTATCTTGTTTCTTTAGAGAACAATTTTCTTCTTCAATTACAATTTTGTAGTTTTTGAGATCCATGCACTCAAATTTTTGATATGCAAAATCTTTAAATAATTGATCTATTTCACAGGTTAATTCTTCAAAATCTTTAAATAATTGATCTCTTTCACAGGTTAATTCTTCAAAATCATCAAATAAGGTACTTATCATGCTAATTAGTTCTCTTTTAGACAAAATATGCATTTTTTCTTTCAAGTCAAGGATACTTACCTTAGATTTTGCTTCTTCTTTTTCCACGTCTGAATCTCCAATAGCCATGAAAGCGATCTCATCTACCTTTCCATCATCAGTATGTTCTGATCCTGTTTCTTCGTGTGTGTCCATGAGAGTATCCCAAATTTGTTTTGCAGTTATGCAACTAGATATTCGGCGATACTCATCTGGTCCAAGGCCACAAATAAGAATAAACTTAGCTTTGACATTCTTTTCAAGAATTTTGAAGTCAGCCTGCTCGTATTCACTCTTTTCATTTTGTACGTCATTATTTTTAGCATCCTTCTTAGTTGGGTAATCTGGACCATCAATAACTATATTCCAAAGTTCATAATCCTCAGCCTGAATAAAAGTATCCATCATTGCTTTCCACCATGAGTAGTACTGGCTATTGAATAACGGAGGCTTGTTGATATCTTGTCCTTCACAATATCCGAGTGGAGGTGCAAAATTCATCTCGATCTATTCTTAAGTGGTTAAACTTTTGATAAGAAACCTGATCTGATACCAATTGTTAGTCTGCACGACCTAGTAATTTACTGATTTTAACTTTTCGCCTAAGAGTGAAACAGGTTGCCTAACGTGTTCCAACAAAGCAGTAAGGACATTAAGTAAAAACACAATATTTTTACGTGGAAAACACCCGGCTCAAAAGGTGTACAAAACCACGACCTGTACCCCTACATGATTTAACTCCAACTTCACTAAATCACTGAACTTCCACAAAAGATAGATTACAAACTTTGCTACCTACCTTAACTTCAAGTTATGGATTTAGATTACAACTCTTGTAATCCTAGGAACTAACTCTAATTCCTAACCTTCAACACAAACCTCCCAAGGTATGTGTTCTCAACTCTTCGAGTTATCACAACCTAAAGACAGCACTTCTAATTTAATTTATAACTCACTGAACTAAGATTGCATCAAGACTCAATCACAAAGAAAAACTCCCAACACATAAACTCTGTAGAAGGATTAGGTTCTTCGATGGGTTCCTTCGGTTCGCTGGTAGCACTTGCGAAGTCAATTTCTCAATTTCTCTTTTTTCTCTGTAAGTGCACAAGTATTCTGGACTACTTCGCCTCTATTTAAGCACAATTCTTCATAGAATTATTGTTTACTTAAAACTCCTCATTGACTTGAACTCTCTTGACTTAGAGTTCTACTTCAAGTAAGACTCATTATTCAATTCAAACTCCTTGCTTCTTTAGACTCCTTCTTCAAATTACAAAAGCTAAGCAAATGGTTTCATCCTGAATCGGACAGAGAGTGTTCTCCGCCTCATTCCTATAAATGAGCCTTCGGAGGCCTCTCATGTCCAACATACCAACCCTCAAACTCCTACCAATGGGGGGGGGGGGGGGTAAGAAAGTGATCATAATCCTTCTTCTCGTGTTCTCCCAATAATAGCTTCAAGGGCTTTGAATAGGCTC
>JAJOOH010013453.1:0-16398 GCA_029582605.1 Solanum gracilifrons
TAATTCATGTTTGTATGATGATTCTACCCTAGGTTATGTATAATTTCTATGAAATTAGGGTTGAGTCTTTGAATGAAGCCTTGAAGGCTATGAAGGGATTATGTCAATTGCTTATATTGATGTTGATTATGTTATTACTTCATAAATTACCTTGTATTATGTATTGGTTATGAATTGTTTGGTAATTGAAGTATGAATGTCCCATGAAGGGCAAGAAGGTATGAAGGTTGGTTCTTCTTTGAACTTAAGTATGAAAGGTGAATTACTTAGTTTATAATGATGCTATATCTAATGTATTGTTGTGGTGTTGATGACCTACTTTACTCATCCTTGACCCTCTACACTTGAATTAGCTATGAAGTATGTATGTATGTTATGGCATGATTGCTATATGATTAAAAGGTAGTTCTCATGATTATAATGTAATATAAAGTGAAAGGTTTACTAACTTGCTAAGTGTTTCTAAAGTGAAAGGATTGTTACTCACTTATGAACACATATGAGCTATTATGGTAAGATGTCTACATAAGAGTCTAGTAAAGGCTAATGTGAACTTATGTGATGACTAAAAATGATTACAAAAGGGAATTAGATGCTTTGCACCGAAAGGGTATGTAAATGAGATGGGGGTCTCACGTTTAGTAAGTCTGGCTCCCCACATGGGTTTCCTCACGTTTAGCAAGTCCGGATTACCCACGGTATGTGATGTCTCATGAGATGGAAACCCCACGTTTAGTAAGTTAGGGTTTCTAGAAATAATCTTCTTGACCCTTAACTATGTGCCCACATAGGACTCTACCTTAGTGGATCCACCTAGATAGCTATGTACGAATGGTTACACCTTAGGCAAGTGTAAACCCTTTCTTTCTGATATGGGAGTAGAACACCGAATTCCATGTAGCACTCATGGTCTATGTCGGTTATTGCAAAATTTCCCTAATGTAAAAGTAAATGAAGGTATGAAAGGTGTGAACTCTTACTAGGGCTTTCTTAAGGGTTTCTAGATAGTGTAAGGGAGGGTATGGGTCTTCTCTTGCACATTGAACTTGTGGGATCCTAAGAGATGGTTTCAGTAGTGTTCTCTTATGATTATGATGATTATTACTTATGTATGTTGAATCTATGTTATGTATGATCATTATGAATATGGTAAGTTATGATGAAATATGATCTTATGAATGTATGCATGAAGTAGGTTGCTTAATGTGATACTTAGCTTGGAATAGAGTTATGGGGTTTTATTCTTTGCATTACACTAGTATTGTTTGGGTTTTCTACATGTTGGGATGATATTATGTTGGATTGGATTATGATGCTTAATTTGTGTGCATAGTGGATTTACTTGGTAAAAAGCATGTTTTCAATAAATGTCCTTTTATGCATGTTTCAATGATTTTTATGCATAGTAGCCATACTTAGTACGTGTGTTGTACTAACCCATATTTTCTCCCTTTTTCCCATACATTTAGGTTTGGGCCGTTGAGGATTCAAGCTTACTTCTCAAGACACTTGGAGTTGCTTTCCCAAGTTGGTGAGTCCTCAAGTCCGAGGACAAGACCCTATGATCTAGCTTTTATGTTTATTTTTTTGCTTATGTTGAAAGACATTATTGTACTTCCTCTTTTCAAGACTTCTTATTGATGTAAGGGCTAAGTCCCATTTTCAATACTTCTATGTCTAGATGGTGCATTGTGACGAAGTTAGATTCTATTTTTTCATATATGAAGTGAAGTTGAACTTCCAAAGTAAAATTTTTAAATTTTTCGTGATTTTATTCTATGATACATGTTATGACGAATGCTAAGGGATAGTATAAGACCTCTTCGAGGTCGAATACGCCGGTAACGACTAGGGGGTGCTCTCGGGTAGTTACATAAAGTTAGTCACACAAGCTCTACACATATCTTCGAAAGTTTAAATAGTCCATTCGACTTGACCATCTGTCCGAGGATTAAAATCTATACTAAGCCTCACTTCAGTATCAAGACCCTTTTGAAATGATCTCAAAAAGTCAGAAGTGAATTGAGTACATATGTCTGAAATGATGGCTAAAGACACTCGATGCAACTTTAACATCTCCCGAATATAGAGCCTAGCATAGTCCTTGGCTTAAACTGAGGTTTTCACGAGAACAAAATGAATTGACTTAGTCAGTCGATCTACAATAACCCTAATAGAATCATCTTGTCGACGAGCACGGGTAAACCCATAATGAAGCACATATTAAAATCTTCCCACTTTCAATAAGAATGTTGATTTCTTGAGCCAAACCTTCCAGCTTCTGATGCTCAATTTCCACTTGTTTTCAATTTGGACACTTAGCCACAAAATAATAAATAGTTTTATTCATCCCATTCCACCAATAGACCTTATGTAGATCATGATAAGTCTTGATGGATCTTGAGTGAATAGAATAGTAAAAAATGTGTGCTTCTGATAAAATATGTTGCCTTAACTAATCAACATTTTAAATGACCTTGTTAAAGAAACACACCATCTCCCCCTTGGGATAAAGCCTCAATAGAATTTTCCAAAATATTTTTTGCAACTCAATCAAAGTCGGGTCGTTATCTGTCTTTGCCTTAACATTTGACATAAGTAGTGATTTTGAAGAATTTTCCACAATGATACTACCATCATCAGAATGTACAAAGCAAACACCCAAATAAGCTAGTCTATGAATATCACAAACCAACTCTTTCTTATCATCCTTAATGTGAGAAACACTATTCATAGATAATTAACTAAGATCATCGTCAACCATATTTGCCTTACCTATAAGAAAGCTCATATCATAGTCTTTCAACAATTAAAACCATCTCTCTCAGAAAAGATTCAAATCCTTTTGCTTATGGACATATTGAAAACTCTTATAATCAGTGAACACGTCCACATGAACACCATAAAGACAATGTATCCATATCTTCAAAGAAAACACCACCTCCACCAAGTTCAAATCAATAGTAAAGTCGTATTCTTATGAACCTTTAGTTTCCTAGAAGCATAAGATTTAACCTTACCATGTTGCATAAAGAAAAACCACGACCAACCCTTGAGGCATTACAATATAAAACAAAACCATTTGATTCTTCTCGTAAGGCCAAAACTGAGGCTGAAGTGAGTCGAGTCTTCAAATCTTGGAAACTTTTCTCACAAACTTCTGACCATTGAAATATTATCATTTTTCTAAGTCATAGTACTCAAAGGCGAAGAAATAGAAGAAACTTCCTCTACAAACTTTTGATAGTAATTGTCGAAACCTATAAAACACTGAATATCTAAAGGGAAAAGAGGTTTGGGCAAGTTCTTAACTGCCACAATTTTCTTAGAATCAACCTGAATACCTTCACCGGAAATAATTTGGCCAAGAAATGCAACTGACCTCAACCAAACCTCACACTTATTGAACTTAAGAAACAACAACGATCCTTGAAAACTTGCAAGACAATCATTAGATATTTTACATGCTCATCCTCACACTGAGAATAGATCAATATATCATCAGTAAACATGATCATGAACATATCAAGGTATTTCTGGATCACTCTATTCATCAAATACATAAAATCAGCATGAGTATTTGTTAGTTGATAAAACATAAGTATAATTTCATATTCACCACCGAGTGTTGAAGGATGTCTTCTGAATGTCACATTAACTTACTCTTAACTGATGATAACCTGATCAAAGGTCAATCTTTAAGAAGAAACTAGTACCGAAAAGCTGATCTAACAAGTCATAAATCATAGGAAGGTGGTACTTATTCTTGATGGTGACCTTGTTCAATTGTTGATAATGAATAGATAGACTAAGAGAACCATCTTTCTTTTCAAAAACCAACATGGTAGCACCCCATGGAATAATACTCAGCCTAATGAAACCCTTATCCAAAAGGTCGTTTAACTAATCTGCTAACTCCTTCAGTTCTTCCGAGGCCATTATGTAAGGAGTAATAGAGACATGCGACATAACTAGAAGAAGGTCAATTCCAAAGTCTATCTTTGGGAGGAACACTAGCAATATCATCAGGAAACACTCCCAGAAACTCATTAACAACTGGATGGACTCAAGAGTAGGGGTTACAAAATCCATATCCATAACCCGTACTAGATGATAAATAAAACCCTTATAAATAAACTTTGTAGCTTTAAGGCATGAGATAAACCAACTTCTAGGAGTGAAATTACTACCTTTCTACTCTAAGAGTGGTTCATTCAGAAACTAAAACTTAACCACTTGGGCTCTATCGTCAATAAAGGCGTAACAATCATGAAGCCAATCCATACAAAGAATGACTTAAAAATCAATAATGTCTAACTCTACCAGATCAACTAAGGTGACTTTATGAAAAACTAAGACCAGGTTACTTCTATAGATGCGTTTAGAAACAATAGAATTACCCACACGAGGACAGACTTAGAAAGGTTCTAGAAGGATTTTAGAATTGACATCAAACTTCTTAGCAACATATTGAGACAAAACAAAATATAGCACCTAAATCGAGCAACAAATAAACACCAAACTGAAAGACTCGTAACATACAAGTGATGATATATGGGGAACCCTCCTAATTATGATGAGTCTGAAGAGCATAAAACATGTTATGATGTTGACCTCATGAACTAGATGAAGTACCCTGCTGAGTTGAGCAACCTAAAGAAGCACTAGGATGAGTTTGATGACCATCCCTACCCTTTCTAGCAAGAGAATGGAAATTTCTTATCTGACTAACCTTACAACAACCATAACATCCATCGGTGCAAGCTAAGCATCTCCCCGGATGACTCTTGACAGAGTTTTAGCAAATGGGGAATGTCTGACCACTAGAAGCACTTAGTTAATGCTTAGGGTTAGACACACTATCCTTATTGAACCTCTGAACTGGAGAAATAGATGTAGTTAGGCCATAGAACTTCTAGTGGAACTGAGAACGATGACCACCAAACCTTTAATGAGAGTAGTCACCACTATTAGTCTGTGCCCTCTTAGTCTCCCTATAACTCCTCTTAAAATTCTCTTTCTCGATCTATTGAGTGTGAGTCATCGATCTAGAAATGTCCATATCCTTCATCAGAATGATGGTTCACACTCCTTCACAACCATTTTTGAGACACTAGAACAAAAATACTCTTTCAAGCTCTAGAATCGGCAAACATTGTCAAAGCATACTTAAACAATTGAGTGAACTTCAAAGCGTATTCCTTCACACTCATATTACCTTACCTTATGTTATGAAATCTTGAACCTTATCCTCTCTCTTCTCAAGAAGGAATAATTTATTAAGGAAAGCACCATTGAACTTGTTCCTATCCAACTAACCCGCATCAATATCTTTTTTTTTTACTTTCATTGGTTGAACCACACATGAGAAACCCCTTTCAATTGGTCAAACACTAATTATGCCTTTTAAACCAATGACACATTCATGAAGTCCACAATATTTTGAATTCCCTTGATAATCTCTTGTGGATATTCATTCACTTTCGAACCATGGAATACCAGAGGATTATACTTGTGATGTTTTGAACTCTAGTCGCTGCCATACCAAAATTTGGGTTCACGGGAGCGATAACCTCATAGTTAGCTTTCACTGTTATGTCATGGGCCAACACTTGGAGAGTAGCTCTAAATTCAGCATGTGAGACTTGCTTGGCCAAAGAATCGACCGGAGCTTATGGAACTTCAAGTTCCACATTCAAATTTCTTCTGACAGGAGATATTTTTGGATACATGTTCTGACAATGCATATAAAATGACTTAGGAGGAAGAGTTTATTGAGTTCAACTCTATCACATGACTTAAGAGTGATGATAAAAGTTAAGTTTCTTAAACGTCTCATGGCCTCCTATTAATAAATGTGGCACACTTTAAAACCATGAATAACACTCTACTAAATTGCATCTTGTCAGACACCCTAAGACACTTAAACCTGATGCTTTAAAAGCTAAGTTTTTCATGACCTAAGACTACCCCCTAGACGTGATATGGTGAATAGATTCATGAAATACTATAATCAAAACACAAGGCATAGTCTGACACTAAGATAAAACCATAACTGAAAGAATCATGGAAGTAGAATACAAGTATCAAAAGCTGAACTCAATATGATACCAAAATTATATGCATTCAATTTCATAAAAGCATGCTTGATACTTTATCTAAAAGCATAGTTGATTCATACATTATTCAAAAATATGATCAAATCTTACATAATAAGATCAATAATGATAAATAAAACTCTATTCAACTGAACCCACCAGAAAATGTTGAAACCCTAGAATTTGGGCAAGAAGCATAAATGGAGAATTGAGGGGGTAGGGGTGGGGTTAGATTCGATGGGTGTAGAGGAACCCGTTAATGAATTTTCCATTTACCTTTGGGAAATCCTAATTTAGAATCTAGAAAGGAGACTTGAACTTAAAAAAACCCTTGAATCACCTTGGGGGAAACTTGTAAAAGAATACTTTAGAGAGCTTTGGGGTTTTGAGAGAAATGAGAGTGAATATGGTGGTTAGGGTCTTAGGAGAATCAGTTATAGTCTTAAAAATAGGCTTAAATTGATGTAGTATAGAAATTAAAAGAGTATGACAAGACCTAAATATCCTTGCATAAAAATTGTCCAATCACCCTTACGACACTTTGCACGGATTGTGAACCCTTCTACGGTTCGTGGAGTCATACATAGAAACCAGGGGATAAAATCTTAACTTCTAAAGGTAGCTTCCACAACCTCTTTCCACAGGCTATCAAACCATCGACTGTCCGTGAAGTCTCCTATGCAACATCTCTTATCAAAATACCTGAGGCCTTAGTGGTATCGTCTACGAAAACTTCCACGTTATTAAGATCCAACAACGATCTGCGCTGTCCTATTATGAACCACTTACTAAAACTCCCAAAACTTAACTTCTCTGCTGAGTGGTCCATAGACAAGTCATAGGTCCATGGAGCCTTTCACAACCCGTAGATCCTTTTGTGATCCCTGAATTAACACTTCCCAAATTCAAGCCTCCATCCACGTGTGTCTTCTATGGAACGTGCATGGCCTTATGTAACCCAAAAAGCTACAACTTTTGCACCAAATCTGATGCTTCCCATTTTTACCAATATTTACTGTTTTTGTGGTGTTACATGATTACCAAACAACAACAGTACTCAACAAGCAAACCTAAATAATTCTAAATAAAGCAATATTGAGCATAAATACTCTATCCAAACCATCCAAACCTCAAAACTGCAACCTACATAGAGCCAATCAACCCAACCTAACAATTATCACTCAATAGCAATAGAGCATATATAGAATATCATAACTTGCACCTCAACACATCTAGCCGTATCACCATAATCTTTCACAATTCGACAACCACAATAACCTTATTATAGAATGTGCCACAGAGCATGTGGCTCGTCCCCTATTTCTCATTATTTCAACAAGGAATTTTTTCTCCCAAATGCACATACAAGTGTACGTGGTCACACAAGTAATATAGTGGTTCTTTTAGAGTCAGATTTTTGACCCAATGGACTTACGATCAATGTATATTTGATTCAACTAAACCAATAACTTTAAACCATTATACCTCAAAGAGTTGTTTTTAAAAAATTAAAACTACGATTGCAAATATCTATGAATTAAAAGTAAGTAACAATGATCGACTTTAATTTCAATGTTTAAATAATGATTAGGACAATTTGAGGGTTGTAGCATACTAAGAATTCACGCATTAAATTAAATCTCTTTTGTTTTGTAGATTTCCTAAGGTTATCAAATGACTGATCTATAGGGTTGATATTATGATCATGATACTTAACCTCTAATCACCTACCCCAGTGTAACGTCTAACTACATCAATGAGCAAGGATAGACATAATCAACTATTGAGCATTTATTTTTAGCCTGTTTCATAACCAAGCATGGTGTTTTATGGTTCTCAATCCTAAATATAAATCAATTCTAGTGATATACCTGAAAAGATGATGCTCCTTGTATTCCTTATTCTATCTCTCTATTCTTCTCTCGAGTGCAAAAGAATATAATGTATCTACTTAATGGTGATCAAGCATCAAAATAATAGTTTAAAAATACAAGAATAATTTATATGAGAACCAAATTCATCCATAAAATCGATGTTCAATAATCATTATAGCTACAACACTAGAACAAGGGGTTTTAGCCACTCATACTAATCAAGAACATAAACAAGATTGTTTCCTATATTTCAACAATGAATAAATAGTAGAAGATTAGTAACCTAATATGAATCTTTATCCCTTTCTCTACAATGAATAAATAGTAGAAGATTGGTAACCTAAAATGAATCTTTGTCTCTTTCTCTTACACTTGAAATAAAAGATGTAACCCTACAAAAGAGGCCTAAGATTCTATTTGCGTTTGAGAAATTAAATCATTTTCCGTGTGGGATTTGGAATCCTAAAATTTGAGACTTACATCGGGATGGCTTCGGCGTAGCGCACCGCTAGTGCGCTAACAATAGGGCTACAGTAGTATTGCCCTGGCATAATGCGGAACTAGTGCTCCATTATAGGGACTTCTGTAGTTTAATTACTGGGGCTGCACACCATTCGTGCGCCTCAACCTAGCTTTTCTCCTTTTCATTCTATGCGTGCTCCTTGGAGATGCTTCCACAGTTTCCTTCTATGTTCTGGATCCCATGCGCTCAATTTCCCTTAGAAAACTCCTATATAAGCTAATCACATGTCTTAAAGTGCCATTATGTTAAAGTACATCCAAACTTAGCAAATAGCATAAAGAATACTCTTTAAACCTAAGGCTCATGCGGACAAATCATAGTAATTGAGCGTACAAATACACCCAAGACAAGATCACCACTCCACATGTAAATATTTGTTCATCCTAGAAAAATCTCATTTATACCCTTCACTAAAAATTTACCAAGAACACCTATGGACTTGTCTACCTATACTTGAACCAACGAAACAATTTTTAATCATGATCTTGTAATTCGCACCTCATGCAATCATATACACATTTGTTTAGCATCATAGCACTCCATGAGACACAACATAACCTCAATGATAGAATCCATACAATTTTACTAGGCCAATGCAACCATGTATGATCAACCAGGCAATAATACACCCAAGTATCTGCCATGAGTACCCTCACTGTTTTAGTGCAACCCTTTTCTCAACAGAACTCATGTTCACAATCATTCTAATACTTAAGTGCCAATTTTCAAAAAAAATTGTGTTCCCACATATCACACCATGCCATAGGCCAACCTTAGTGTGTGTAAATATTGAGAATGCATTAATTCATGGAATCAAAATGACTTTATTTGGTTTTAATGTCAGTTTTGGGATGGGGAGGATACATTTTGAATATAATTTCTGACTTTCCTCCTTAATGGACTTGTTTTATCACTCAACATTTCACCATTTTCTCTTTTAACCTTACTTCTCTTCTTTTGCATACACCTCTTAACTTTTGGTTTCCGCCCTCTATATAATCACACACTAGCTAGCATAATATTTTATTCATTCTTATATGTAGTAAGCACCTGCATAGAATGAATTTTGGGCACTTTTCACCACTGCTCTCTTTTACCACACTCACTTTTTTTGTTTTTCACCACTCTATCTTTTATTCAGCCTTCCCTTCACTACATAGTGCATTAAGGATCAATATTTGGATCAAACTTGAGGCAGGGTATCAACAAATTGGATTCGGATCTTAATGCGGCTAATTAAAGAATTGTAGGCTAATAGGCTCAATGGGACTTCACTAGGGATAATATCATGGAGGCACAAACGAAAATTGAATGGGCTATACAAAGAAATGTCTAGATCATATTCGACAATATATTCATACCTATTTAATTGTCAAACACACACATGGAAAAAGTTGTTAATGTTGTTTTATGCATAAACAAGGAAATACTCACCACATATGGCACCATAACATACACACAAGAGTACAAAACTAGCATGCTCACACACAACACATTGAGTGATTTGCACACAATTAAGCCTGATTTTTATTTTTTCAAAGTCAAAACAAAGAACCTTTGTGTATTTCATGTAGTTACTTCGTTAGTGTGCATGCACAAGTATGAGCTACCCATGATGTCCAGTTAATTTCTAAGCAAGGCTTCAAAGCACCAAACATCGAGCTTCACAATTAACCAACCTATGACTAATTTTCCCTCAAGAAGGTCGTCATACATTAGTCATTGGAAACAATCACTTCTTCATAGACTTGAATCAACAAAAATCAAACACAAAAAACAATGGGACTATTTTAAGAAAAGAACCAAAAACAAAAGTCGAGGAATCCAACCTAAAACAAAAGAGACTAGATAAAGAAATAAACTATTAACATGGAAGTTCATCTCCCACCCCACACTTTAAAAAAAGCGCGATTCTAGTGCAACAAATTGGAACCATAAGTAAAGAGTGAAAGAAAGACTCCATCAGGCCTCTACGCCCACCATCAACATTTTCATCCGATGCATTTCTGGCACTATCGACAACCATTAGTACCATGTCAGCAGCATCACCATCCTTATCATCACCGTCATCATCATTTTCCCCAACAATCACCTCATATCATCCAATGGCTCTTTGAAAGCCAAACCCATCTTGCACATGTACATTGCACTGTCTGTTACCAAATAGCATTCTGCAAATGCATTCATTTCCTCATCAGTAACAAGATGACCACCTATGCACAACTACAACCTATCCATCCCAAACATGTGACCCATCCATCTATGATCCCTAGAATGTTGATAAACAACAGACAACATAGGCCCATGCGATGTATCCTGAGCCTTAGATTTTTTTGACATCCACTATGTTGCAAATCAAGTAGGAATCCTTAGGTTAGAGCAAATTATGGACATCTAATTCAACCCCTTCATACCTAAGTAAATGGGTCAACTGTCACACCCCAACCTAGGTGAGGTAGACAAGTCCCATATGAACACATGATTTACAAGTGACCTATGATGAGAAAGTAAACTACTATACAGATAGATTTACTAATGAAAAGCTTCATATACAATACATGTTGACTAGCTGAACTGATACATGTGACAAGTGAAACTATGAATACAGATGATAGTTTTACAATATCTACAAAGTCTCTACTGGAATCCATGATTGTACCACTATGAAAATACGCATAGTAAAGAGTCGGCAAAACCCCGAATCAAACTGGAGCTCACCAATAACCGTTGAGTATCTACTAGTTGAGTACATGTACCTGCAGCATGAAATGAAGCATCCCCAATAAGGGACGTCAATACGAAAGAATGTACTGAATATGTAAGGCATTATACAACAATATGTAAAATGAGAGCTCAAGTGAAACCAAATACCAATAGATAAAGATTAGAGACCACCTCTGCTTATACTTGTGGAATCGTGTATGTTACATTTTTTTCTTTACTTTTTTGTGCATTATAATATTTATAATACATATGATAAAAATGACCACCTGATCAGTGGTAGAAGAGGATGACCCATGCTAGGCATTTAAATCCCTGGGATGTTGTCCTCATAATTCCACAAATTGGGATCGGCCCATGCTAGGCTTTCGCCCCTGGGCTGCCACCCATAATTATACAGATTGCTTCACTTAGATTTTTTAATCTATGAGATTGTTGTTTTGATGTTCATAACTCTTTTGAGATTGTTCTTTTGATGATTACAACTCTTTTGAGATTGTTGTTTTGGTGGTCATAATCATTGTTGAGATTTGGAACTATGGACTAGTAGTAGAAGACATATGAATATGGACATAACAATGACATGGGAAGCAAATGTGACATGAACATTTAATACTTAGGAGCTTATATGACTCAGTAAGCATTTTGACATATCAAATTGAAGCACATATCAAGTAAAGACATTTACAGTCAGCCAAGAGATTTGAACTCTATATGATAGCCAAATACTCACTAACTAATATCAAATACTAGGTATAGATGAACGTGGCACCAAGAGAGAACGTGGGCAGATTCAACTTAAGGACGGATACATATTCCAAATAAGAACATATAAACTGTACAATAGAGCAAGTAGGGATCTTGTGAGGTAACATTATAGTCTAACACAATGGGAGTAATAACCAATAAAGGGAACATATGAACATGTGAAAAGATGACATATATGGTGGAATAGACAATTGAAGCAAGTTGGCAAGATATGGGCAGATCATATATCCAACATATAAATATATGTACCATGTGTAATCTAGGATCATTTTGATTTGTATTAGGGGAATACATGCCAAGGGTACTTTGACGATGAAACAAGCTTAATCCCTGCATGCTAATACTTGGCAGAGTAAGCACGTACATTTAGTAATGAACTCATATTAGAGTACTCACTTTGATGTTCTAGGTAGTAGGAACTATAACTATGGATCAGTCACTATCAAGGGCACTTAGAAAGCTTACTTTGTAATACAAGTGTTGGATTCATGCCAAAGAAATAGGAAATGGAATAGCCTTACATACCTCAATTCCTAATTCGTATAGCTTACAAAGTGTCAACATGTCCTTTAACCTCATAGTCTTCATCTACAACAACCAATAATTAAGGCTAATATTAGCATCTTACCAACCAACTCGGGATATTTCAACTCATCAAAATAATAGCCAGGCAGCCAGCCCATAATTCTTCTAATTGATTGTTTTCTTTCAAAAATTCTGTCTGTTATAGTTATTTACACGAAACAACCTTCCCATGGAATGGCCAGTGAACTTACCAAAACTTTAATTTAATGGTGCATCACCATAGCTTATAAATCTCCTCCCTATAGCTTTCCGCAATCATTCTCTAAGTACATCCATGACCTCCCATAAACAAATAAATACAATAGTAGTCCTCAACACTAAAAAATAATCAAAAGACTTGAATTTATGGTTTTCAATCACCATCCCACGAGTTGCAATAAACAAGTAAGTCTAAAATTCTCAAATAAACTAATAAATAGAGGTTATGGCAGTGCCCTGACCTTGGTTATCGAAATCTGTTATTCTCCTTCAATTACTGTTTTGTAACCTTCTCTTAATCTTTGGAAGAGAGTGGCAGAACCTTGGTTGCCAACACATATAGCTATCTCTAGTTCACTCCCCTTGAAGAACTGTCCAATATACTTGAAACAATAGAGGAGAGAAGGTGATCTTGTGGCTGCTTTGGAAGAAACAAAATGAAAAATGGTTAGAACCCTAATGGGAATATTGGGTGGTTATTTCATCTTGAGAGAGAGAAATATATGAACTTGAGAACTTAAAATTTTGATAAGAGGAAAATGAGACATTTGTATCAGATTTTTGGCCTTAAAAGGTTCTCTTTTTGCCACCATTCTTGTACTTCATTTGCAGCCAACATGTGTCTTTAATTTAGGCCACACATTTAAGTAGGTGATGCACCTACTTTTCCATTCAAATTATTTCTTGTGGGCTTGGAAAGATTGGGCCTTGGCTGTCCATTTTACCCTTATTCTTCTATTCAACTTGGGCCAGATTAATGCAAGTAGGTGTAGTGTACTTGGCCCAATAACATGGTCAAAAGAGTCTTAGTAGGTGATACACCTACTTGGTCCTTTGGGCTGGTCAATAAGTCAAAGTTGGTGATGCACCAACTTGTCACCAACTTGTCACCTACTAGCTTAGTTAAGTCAAGCAAGCACCTCAATATTTTATTTCATTTTTAGACCTTAATACCTTTAACTTTACTTAAAACTTATATACACTATGTCACTTTAAAATTTAGACTCAAATACCACCTTCTGATCTCAAGTTTGAATACTTCCATCGACGTCAACTTAGTCGGGTCGCATCAAAATATGTACACTGTTCACTTTAAACTTATTCTATTGTCACTAGTCGCATAGGAAATCGAGTCCATAACTATACCACAAGGGAATTTATAAGTATAATATAAATAGAACTAATACACGTAGGATACGGGGTGTTACACCTTCCCCCCCTTATGATCATTCGTCCTCGAATGATAGGTTAAGCTGATAGTTTGGTTAACCTTGGAATTTCATTTGGAGATTTGCGGGAGTTTCCTTTGTAAATAGGACTATCCAAAATATATAGACTAACCTAAAACATGTATAGACAAGCCTAGAATGACGTCTCAATAGATATGGTTCATGAAATAAGAATATGACAAAGCAAACCCCTTTCTTGACCATGTAATTCACTAAGGATACACAAGTAGAACTCATACAAATAAGGAATTAAATATTCCTAAATATAAGACATGAAAATGACATATTAAATGAACAAATGTTAGTAGGACTTATGATCATATAAGGGGACCACATGATCTCAGATCCTTATGTTGATGTTTAGAATGAGGAGGGGTATTGAGGATCTCTACCATCTTCTATTCCCAAGTATCTTATGTTATATTCTAGTCAATACCTAAATGGAGACCTTTTGTTCTTAGCTTCCGGACCTTGACAATCAAGAATTACTATGTATCTCCCAATTTTTTTTATATGGAACTGACACATAAAATCATAGGCCGAATCTATTGGGGCCCTACTTTCCCTTCTCTTTTATCTTAGGATGCTAATCAAAGGTGAGTCTTATAAGAAAGAATAGTTGTTAATATAAACTCTAAAGTTTTATGCCACACCTTTGGATAAGGCATTATACTAGGTTATTTATCTATGATTGTGATAAAATTCACATAAATGCCCAACCTTTTCTGGTCAAAATCTTCAATTCATTATGATACAAGGAAATGTTTCCCGAAATGTTCAAAACTCAAGTCAATAAACACATATGGGCATAGTATACAAATAAATAAGTCATATTAGGTATGACACATAGGCAGATTAGCACAAAAGGGAGTGCATAATATACGGGCATTAAGCTATAAAATATATGGTGTACTGGCACATATGATTCATAGGCTAGCGTGTGAGCGAATGAACTATAAGGAATGTAGGAAATGGACTAGATGCACATGATGCATGAGTACTAAAGCTACGAAATATATAATACGTAAGCAAGTAGACTATATGACAATTAGAGCAAGTGAACACAAATCACATTGAGCAAGTGCGTTATATCACATGGATAGGTGGACTAACAAGTCAATAAATACACTTACGAAATATGAGCAAGTGAGCACATGACACATGGCTAGAAAATCTATAAGGCATGTAATTAATGTTTAAGCAAGTAGGCTATGAGGCCTGTAAATTTATAGAAATGGTGGTCATATGATCAATTAGCCTATAGTACCCACACAATATGGACAAGTGGTATGATGAAAGTAACCAGCGCAATAAATAACATGTAGGGAAAAGGTCCTACGAAAACATAGAGCAATAAACACTACAACAAATGTGATTATCAAGGACAAATAATTTTGTCATTAATAAATCATATTTCGTCACGCAGTCGTCCCTAAATGTGCGTCTCTAAAATTATTCAAATACGATTTAGTGCTTCGTCCCTAAAAGTATTATATTAACTACAAAAAGAAGAATCGTCGCCAAATGAATAATTATTTGTAACAAATTTATTTGTCATAAAAAGTATAATTTGTTTGTGGTTAATAGTATCTTTTGTCACTAAAAAGGTTATTATTACCGACAAAATTGTATTGTTCCTAATTAATTAGTTCAAACTGTGACGACATCAATTGTCTCTAAAGTTATATGTATTTCGTAGTTGAACAAATGTAATTTCGTCACTAATGACTACTTTTTATATATAAAAATAAATTTGTCCTTAAATATATAAATTAGGGACAAATTTATTATTCTAAAAAAGGGTAATAATTTTGTGGTTAAATCTATTCATTTTGTCAGTAAAAGTATTGTTTTTACCGACAACATATATTGTCACTATAAATTATCATGATTAGTGACAATTATAATTGTCATAAAATAAAAAATTAATTCGTATTCAATAAAAAAGAGGATATTGGGACAAATATATTTTTGTCACTAAATGTTGTCAACTTATGTCAAATTTATTTATTTTGTGACAAAAATATTTTGTCTGAAAAAGCTTGATTTAGTCGTTGCTAAATGTTACCTTTAATGGCAAAATCTTTTGTCACTAATTGCATTCATTGATGACATTCAATTATTTTATATTAGTGAAATATTTTGAAATTATAGAATTGCATAAATTAAAAATTAAATAATAAAACATGCTAGATAATAATGAAATCTATCCATTACAATTAAAAACTACTAAAATATCTGAAGGTACTTTAACAAGCTCCATGAAATAAAGTAAATACGTCCAATAACAAGAAAATCTAACTAAAATAGAAGAAATATTACTCCTAAACCAAGACAGAAAAGTAGAAATTTCTTCCAAAGTATCAATAATATGGTGATACTTGTCTTGCATTAGTCTTGAT
>JAJOOH010013454.1:0-31508 GCA_029582605.1 Solanum gracilifrons
TTTTTTTCAATTGCGTCCCCCCCCCCCCCCCCCCTCTCATTATGCAATATTAAACTTAAAGTTATGATTTGATACTCATACATTTAGGATGTATTTAAGGATTCTCATAATAGTTCTTGGGATTTTCTCTTTTGTTAATTTAGAAGAATGACAACAAATATATTTTTTATATCCAACTTTCTTTTTTTCCCTACACTTTGTCTAACTACGAAATGACTTGCTTAATTTTTTATTTGCTACATTTACTACTGGAGAGGGCAAACCTGAAGGTGGACACTGAGGTGTGTCCATTGATTTTGTAATTGAATATGATGAATATGTATTTGTTGGTCAATATTAAAGCACAAGAGAAGGACATGCCTTACATGTTATTTAATGATTTGGACAAGAAATATTTCAATAGTGTGGTAGGACATTTGCATAGTAGATTGTTCAACGTGTGGTGGAGAAAGCAATTAAATGTAATTTGGAAGAATAATCGAGCTATGCACCATTATTTGCTCTCTCATTTTCTTACAATCCATAATAATCCATTTGCTTTTGATCATGACTGACCTCATTAAATAAGCGCTATCGGGATCAAGAATGTTGGTCTTCATCTTTCACAAGTCCCTATCACATTTGTAAATTGATCTTGGGAATTCAAGTAGCTAGGTAAAGGGAATGACCTTGGGGGCTTACAATTTATAAGCAAATTATGTTTTAGACGACGTTCTGCATTCAATGCCATGAGAATATTTTTATTTTGCACCTTTTTCTATCTTTCATTTAGGATAATCAAATTTCTAGATTATCATTGTGCTACTCATAAATAATCAGATATATATGTGTGCATTCTCAGACTGAACATATCTAGATCTGCTTTTGACGAATGACCCAACAACACATGCTCTGGCCTCACAATCATGAGGAGTTATATTATGATAGGAGGAGGCACAATTAACATTTTAAGTGCCTACATGCTTGGGGCCCTTTAAGGTATGAAGTTATTTTTCCTTACTTGAAATGTGAAGTAAATTATGTTTGACATGATCATCTGCATTTGTACCACCATTTTTTTTACCGTCTCACACTCATCAGGTTCCCTTTAGTAGGACAATGAAATTTCTAAATGTCCGTTTAGCAACTCATAAAAATTTTCCCTGTACACATCCATGCTACTTTAATAGATGCAAAGAATTATATATAAATAACAGGCAATATGAAGTCAAATCGATCAAGTTTTGCCATCGCCTACACCTCCATATTTACATTTAAGTCATTTTTTCACATTCTTATGAAATCCATATCAATGTTCTCTTCTAATTTCTTTCTTTTTCATTTTTTTTTTATCATCAAATTATTAGAAATCAAATATGAGATGTTCTATGTCTACTAAGGCTAATATTTCATATATTTAACCACATGCCGCTATGTTTGTTTCTTCATTCTGTCATATGAGTTCAATAGTTAAATTTTGTAAGGATAGTAAGTTACTGCTAAGTAATAGGATGCATATGGATTTTTCCTCTCTGAATCAAAATAATTATCTACTCCATTCTTTTAACCGTCTAAATAAGCATGAAAAGTGACATTTTTCCGATTAACTAATTGTACATGGTATATGATTTTTCTCCTTCTGTTTCAAAATAATTGTGTATTCATTTAACTGTTTAAAATTAACAATGCAGTTTATTTTTGTATGTACTTTGTTCTTTGTTTAATTTTTACTATCTTCTTATTTGCAATTTTGAAGACGTCAATTGAGAAGTACATTTAAAATTTGAAAAGTGAGTTCTATTACATTGCAACATTATTCTTAAGTACTATTATATTGCGGCATTATTCATGAACTTACAAATAATTTTTGGAATTAACCATTTGAGAGTTTGTTTAATAACTGTCTGTGTCTGAATTAATCAACTTAATAAGACGTTGGTATTTGAAAAAGGTTACCTATATTAATTTATGCAAGATATTAGAATGTTAATTTTAGGTTATGTTGATTTTAAATACAAATCCTTCATATTTTTTAGTTGGGGTATTCTGTTTCTCTTTAACTTTAAGTGTGAGTTTTATTTTATACTAGTGTTTGTGAACTAACCTGACATTCAATTTCTTTTGTTGGAGTTTTTGGGGTATTGCTTACAAAGACACTTACACAAACTAGCTGATAGCCCTATCTAAGAAAGTGACTACTGGACGTGAAGAATAAAATAAAAAAAGTTTTTCCTTTTTTGATTTTCAATTTTTCTTAGGATTTGGTCTATTCCACACATTTAACTAAGAATACGAACAAAGAATTTTGATTGTCAAATATGTTACACAAATATAAGAAAGGTCATTATTTGTATGGTGAGATGTGATCTTCATGAAAATTTTGATCTTTTAGCCCAGTTTGACAAAACAATGTCACAAGAGAGAGTGCTATGCTAAAACTGTCTATTTTAATACAAATACAGAAGTGATTGCAAAAGGCTTTATCTTTTTAAAAAATTATGTTGTACATGTGTATATAGAAAAAGTTGTATAACTTTCATAGAAGGGTCAGAACAGCCAAACTAAAATTCCTAAGCAAGATTTATATGCCGAGCTTTGAGTTCAAATGAATATACTTTACGCTTAGACAAGAGAGAGGGAGAAACATAAGAAGCTTTGAAGGCAGTAAAACTTCATCTAGATCTTTCCTTTACCTTTTGATACTTTGATCATATGCCAGATTTCATTCTTCCTTCTCAAATGCAGGTTTTTATCTTTCACTCATTATCACAAGTTTGAAATAGTACATGTGCTATGATAATTGACGTGTAACAAATGGTATAGCCAAGAACAATCATATGAATTTGTTGTTTTGCAGCATGCTGACTACTTTAGTTGGAATATATATATGTCAAGAGTGGAGAGAAAATCTTATAAGAATAGCAATTTCTATGATATATAGTTCATATATCTATAATATTTGATTCATATATAGACTATTATATTGATTATTGTTATTTATTTAAATTCTCAGTACAAATCAATGTTTGATTTTATCTATCTTGATCCATGTGTAAGGCAATAACACAATCAATATTATTCAAATGTATATAAAATTTCCTCTCTCACCATGAAACATGTCATGTTGGTATAGTTACATAGACATTTAAATATATAGTTTATTGTTTAAGTCATATTACCACAATAAAATATTGCATAAAATTCAAGTTTGTTGGGCCCGTGCTGAGCACGGACCATGACAAATCTGGTATAATATAATTTGATACCCTCATAGTTGAATGCCTCCCCATGACCTCCAAATCTTAAAGGGTCATCTGGTAAAATGTATTAAATAAAATAATGCATGTATTAGTTTTGATATTACTAATTTCTTATTTGGTACAAATTTTTAACCTATGTATAACAAATACATTTTATTTGAAATTATGTATACCTAGCAAACCACGTTATTATCCATACAAGAGTTTGTAATACATGTATAATCATGGTTAAATACACAATTACTCTTGAATGTGAAGGGTATTTTTATTAACATATAAAATTTTAAATAAATTTATGCAATGCATGTTATTTTAGTATACCAAATCAAATGAATGATAATAATATTAATAAAACCAATCATAAAATAACTAATCTCTATCTTCCTAATCCCAACGTATTCTCTATAAAATAAGCCATTGTTAGGTAAATTAGGTTAATATATTAACATTATAAATGTGTATTTTCAATAAGCTATTGATTGCCATGTAAATTAATTTGTCACGATAGAAATAGAACATTACCATCAACTTTTGCATTAAATCAATGATCTATTCTCAACATTTTAAAGTTGACAACTCATAGTAGTAATTGTGATATGATTCTTCAATTTGATTTTAATATAATTAACTTCATGCTTAATTATACACTATAATTCATTTAATATGTTATCATAATTAACTCGTGAAAACTAACTAGCATTGTAATTGCTAGATGCAATTTTTATTAATATTTTTTCAATCTTTCAACTAGTTTGGCACTTCTACTAGTTGGTATCTATCTATAGTATATATATAAATAAATATATTAACATATCATAAAATGAAACTATTGACATATTTAAATGGAAAAATCAAAGTTGGGTAAAACAATTTAGTAGTTAAATATTTGGTGTTATATGGTCACATGTCACAAAACATTTGTATAGTTGCATGAAAATGAGTAACCCTCCATGAATATTCCATATTACATCATTAAAAGAAAAAAAGTAAGGTTATAAAAAAGAAAAAAAGGTAAGCTATTTTTCTCTATTTGTCCACGTTTATGATCACGTAAACCATATTTTTGGAGGGAAAATTTTAAAAGAACAAACAATTATTCCTATAACAATACCATTCGATTTGTTCACAAATTTAAATTTACAAAAAATAATAATAAAAGGTAGGCTCCACCTACCTTTTCTTACTACGTGTCAATATTTAATTGGATGATTACGCAATTTTATTCATTGCCCTTCTGAGATTGTACCAAATGAAACACTGGCTCCGAGCCTCAGGTTTGGATCGAACCTTAGGTTCAGTCCGAATTCCGAACCCAGCCTCGCTCCACAGTAGTTCGTTGAAAATTTCGCACTATTTCGATCACTTTATCTCTCTCTCTCTATATCTTTGTAATCAGCTCGTTTTCTTTTCTCTCTCTCTCTTCTGCTCCCTCTCACTCTTCGGTGCTACCATTTTCTACCGTCGATTCAAAACCCTAGAATTCGAATACTCGAAGGATCCGAGCTCCTTTGGTGTCAGCTTCAACATTTGTGTGAGTTTTATTTATGAATTACTATTATAAACCCTAGTTTTCTCTACTCATGCACAAAATGTTGTGCATTCGATGGACACTCTTTGTGGAGGGTCTTGGTGTTGTAAGCCTCTTGTACAGTAATTTTTCAGCTTATAGTACCGTTTTATTCTTGATGGTTTGATCAATTCTTTTGTAACGGTGGTGTTTGGCCGAACTTGCACCCGGTTGGATTATTTTAGCAAAAGTATACGGCTACACAGATGTAAAGAAATCACCTTTCTCTTTTTGTTTTAGCTAGAATTCGAACAGTCTCTCCATGTTTTTAATTTCATTCACCGTTAGACCACATCCTTGATGCTTAAGTAAATCTGTATGTGTTGATTCATGTAAGGTTTTCCAGAGAAGTTGTTATAAAAATGGTGCTTTTTAATCTAATTGCTCTCCCCCCTCCTCTTCCCAAAAGGAAAAAAATTTACTGCTAAAATAATTAGGTTTTTGACAGAGTGTGATTTTTGATATGTTGCCCCCTACTAACCAAAGGGTGCTTATCTGCTTTCAGCTCCGTTTATATTGATCTTGTGGCATTGAATTTGGAATCTATCTTTTAAATTTGATTTTATAATTTTATGTTGATTTTTCTTTGGAATTAATCATTCTTGGAGCAGAATGTGTTGGGTTTTAGAATTCTCAAATGTTGTCTCTGTACCGAATGGTTTGAAAAAGAAGAAGATTAGTAGCTAGACAAACAGGTCCAGAAGTGGAGTTAGTAGCTAGATCACTTAGTTTGTTGTGTGAGGACTTGTCTCATTTGTTATTTTATAGTCAAGCTTCTCTATTGTGTGTGTTACCGCCAATCCCCATGAGTTCCAATTTTTTCTCTAGTGTCTAGATTTAAGCTTCATGGTTGGACAGAACTGATAGGAAAAAGAGCTCCCTAGATTCTTGTGGATATTAACTTTGAAGAATCCATTAGCAAAGATCATGTTTTTTCTTTTTTGCATCTTGATGTAAACTTGAAGAATCAATTGGCGATGCGTAATGTGTTGGCCTTGGTGTTGCTGTGAATCCATGAGACATAATTACATGTTGTGAACATGCCTACGTTGATAATGACAAACAAGATAGGTTACCAAAAAAATAATGACAAACAAGATGCCAATGTGACAAGTTTGCTAGCATTCCACATTGCTGACTTAGTAATGGTTTGACAATGACATGAAGCTAATGGGGAAAGAAATGCATTGCTGACTTAACATGTCATCAATTGATATAAATGACTAACTTGAGTGGGTAGCTGAAATAGATTGATCAGTAAACAAATGTAGAGCCCTGACTTGACTGGTTAGTTGATGTAAACCGATAACATTAGCCCTAGACAGATGCTGACTCTCTCCCTTGATAGGTTAGCAAATATGGTCAGCAAATTTAGTGTTGCAATGGGCTCTACAAATAGAAAAAAGTAGGTAAACTACGAAAAGAAAGAAAATTTTTTGACCAGTCAGGTAACGTATGAGGCAATCTTTTACAGGGAAACTACGTAAATCTGTACAGGATCACCTTTGATACCATATGAAAAAAGAGAAAAAAAAGGAAAATAAATGTGTGAATTTGGATAGTGACAACAAACAAAGGACTCCATTTAAAGAAGTTTTGAAGCTACATGAATAAGGGAAGTTTTTGATTATTTTAGGTGATCTTTTGTACTTTTTGCATCTTCTTTATAGGCCATCTATAAATTTCCCTTACTTCATCCGAAACATTAAGAATATTCTACCCAATATTTTAATTGCTCTGTTGACTTTCTACTGTGACGAAATTCGTTGATACTCAAGTTTTTTACAGTGACATAAACAATAGAAATATTCTACATAGTTAAAAAAAAATAAATATCATGCACAGTACTATTTGATGACTGTCTCGACTGTGACAGGGTGGAATAAGGACCCTGCATGATTCTGTTTTGGTTGCTAATATAACAACTATTTGTTGGATCCAATTTGACTGCCTTGTCTGCAACAAACTAACTACTACTTCCTTTGTTCCAGTTTATATGAGATACTTCCCTTTTTAGTCTATCCCCAGACTCATTTCTCTGTTGAGCTATTAGTATGGAAACCGGTAGAAAATATTCTAACTACTACTTCCTTTGTTCCAGTTTAGATGAGATACTTTCCTTTTTAGTCTATCTTCAGTCTCATTTCTTTGTTTAGACACAATTTAACTATAAACTTTCTATTTTACTCCTAATGAGATGATTTACAACACACAAATGTCTATGACCTGTCGTAGACCATAAGTATTAAAAGTGTTTTTTCTTTATTTTAAACTTTATGCCCAGTTAAATACCATCACATAAAATGAGATGGAGGAAGTACCAATTTAGCCATGTAGTAAGAAGTTGATGTAGTTTTGATAAGCATTACAGTACAAAAAGGTTTGCTCCAAGGAAATTTTGGTGCTTAGGAGTCTAATCCAAGTGTAGAATACTAGGCCTGAGTGAGACACATGTTAAGATAGTTGAAGAGCCTGCAAGAAATGCTTTATAGGGGTTTTGATGAAGTGGTTGTGCTATGATTGTGGTAGGGTATACTGTAATATGGGAATTGTGATTAGTGATTGATTGTAGAATGCAGCAATAGGGCTCAATGGTTTATGGTTCTATGTTATTTAGTTTAGCAGGAATATTTGGTACTGAGCAAAGTGCAAATAAGAAAAATACATCACCAGTAAGATTTTATTTTATTTACTGGACCAAACACCTTTTATGTGCACATCCTAAGGTCGTGTGCTCTATATTTTATATTATGTTCACTGTGTCCACCATTGAAGTTGTGATAGCTGTGAAGACAAAAATTAGAGCATCAGTGCCTTGCCTTCCCATTGATTATAAACATCTATAAACAATTCGTTATGCCCTCTCTCATATTTTTGTTTTGATAAGGATTATGCCCTTGCTTTCATACTGTCCATTGAAGTAGTACCATCAAAGTGTGAACGCCCAATTGTTAATGCATGCCACTTTCTTGTAACTCAACATTGGCAACTATTGTTTAGCACTGTTGATAGCAAAAAGCGCTATGATTGTTTTCAACTTTACCTAACTACACTAGAATGATCTTGCAGGAGTTTGAGGCAGTGATTCTTAGCTTTCAAGAGAAGAGTGACACCAGACGACTATGTCTAAATGCTAGGTTGCGCATCTGTTGTGATGTGAGGTTGTTCATTATTTGATGCTCATTGATATCTTTCTGTGCTAATAACCACGTAGCAACATTCAACAGTCAAAAACTTCAGAGTGAAATCATCTATGCCTGGAAACGACGTTGGAGATAGGGTTCACAACTTCTTTGCACAAGACAGCTTGTCGCAAGAGCAGCACAATTCCCCAGTAGTGGACGGGAATTGGCCAGCTCACAGTAACAATCTGTGGGTTGGAAGTCAGAGACAGATAGGTGCTCCGACTTCCAACACAAAGAATTACAATTTACAGAACTCTGGTAATTCGACATGTGGCATGTTCTCTAAACTATTATTTAGTAGCTATAGCTCTGTATGATAGTTGTTCTCTTATATTTCCTGCATTTGCAGATAGCGGGAAAGGGCCGAGCAGTTATCCTTTTACCAGACAGCATGGCTTAAATTATATGCAATCCACTCCAAGGCCTGAGTTTGGAAATGGTCAGTCACAAAATCAGCAGACAAATTTGAATGGCTACATGTATGATAATCAGTTATACCAGACAAGGCAGGATGAATCCAAATTTCTGGCTGTTGATACAGATTATGATCAAAGTAGTCTAGCCTCAGGAGGCTTATCTCCTTATGCATCACATCAAGGAGTGGGTCCAGAGCAACAGACAAGAGTACTGGTTAGGTCAAACCCTTCTGAGAGTCCTGCTAGTTTTGATCTTTTTGGTGGTCAGCAAATGAACCGTCAGCAATCAAACATGCTGCAGTCTCTGCAGCAGCAGCAGTCTCTGCAGCGGCAGCAGTCTGGGCATAGTGAGATGCATCAAGTGCAAATCATGTTGAAGATGCAGGAACTTCAGAGGCAGCACCAACTTCAGCAATTAGATACCAGGCAGCAAGATACACTAAATCAGGTTTCCACCTTATCTAAGGTGCTATCTGGTAACCATCCCCCGGCATTGGCTCATAACACTACAAATTCTAGTGCATTAAATTTTTCTTGGTCAAGTGATCTTGGCAACACAAATTGGTTGCAACGTGGCTCTCCAATCATTCAGGGATGTTCCAATGGACTGAATCCGACAAACATTGGACAGGCACAACACATAATTCCTCTATCAGCTGACCAATCTCTATATGGAGTTCCTGTTTCTGGTTCTAGAGGAAGTGTGAACCCATTCTCACAAGGAATAGCTGATAAGACCACAACGCAGCCAATGCCAACCTTTGATAGTTCATTTCCGGTTAATCAGTATGCTGGACTGCAGGATCAAGCCAGTGTGCAGGATGGGACTTTCATTCCTAGACAGAGATCCCTAGGCGGCAACCTTTTTGGACATGCTCCAAATCAATCTCTTACTAATGCAATAAATATGGAGAACCCTCAGCAGGCAAATACTATGCAGAGAAATTCAGTTTTCCAGGACTTCTCTGGCAGACACGGTCTATCTGTTCCTTCAGAAAACTCCCAGGAGAAAGCAGGGACACATGCTTCTTCCTCACAGAATGAAGTTGGCTTAGATCCTGCAGAAGAAAGAATATTGTTTGGTTCAGAGGATAATATATGGTCGGCCTTTGCCAAGAGCCCTAATATGAATGGGGAAGGTGGTAATCCATTTGATGGTGAAGGATTAATGAATGGGCTTTCTTCTATCCAAAGTGGTACTTGGAGTGCGCTTATGCATTCTGCTGTTGCAGAAACTTCTAGCAGTGACCTTGGGGTACAGGAGGAGTGGAGTGGTTTAAATTTTCACAGTACTGAAATTCCTTCGGGAACTCAGAATTTGATGTATAACAGTGGGAGACATAAAACATCTTCTGCTGAAGAGAATTTACCCCCAAACTCATCCTTGAATTCTGTTTCTGTTCAGCCTTCTGATGGTACCAATATGAACAATAACTACTCCAATGTCCAGGGCCGTATGCTTCCATATGAGCCAAGCCAGAGTTTGCATGCCAACTCTTCTCAAAGACTTGTCCAGTCATCGGAGGAAGGAAACAAGTGGTCAAATTCTGGTGCACAGCAGAAGTCAGCTGCTGAAGTAAGCCAGGTGATGTTTGGGAGCAGTTCTCATCCTATTAACAGAGAAATAAATATGAGAAAGAGTTCTGGTACTTTGACATCTGAGCTTGGTGGAGCTAGACAACTATGGGACAAAACAGCTGGTTGGAGTGATGTAGGATCTGCAGTGCCCTCTGGAGACTCAGCTTTAAGAGTTTCGAGTGAGAACTCATCAAATTGTTCCCTAGATGACAAGCGGAAGAAATCCATCCAAGCTGAAGTTGTTCATCGTGGTGTGATGTGGAACTCTAACTCTTCAGTTGATATGGAGCATGTGGGATCATCTATCGCTAATCACCAAGTGAATTCGGAGGTCTTTAACTTGCAGAGTTCTGCGTGTGTACCCAACTCAAGTACCATCAGGGGTGAGGAAACCAGTCAACTTCAAAATAATTATCATTCTGATTATTGGAAGAACACTGATCCCTTTGTCAAGTCTACGGTAAGCGAAGGCTTGGGTGTTTTGCAGCGTCATGTTACCAAAGACAATCAGGTCTTGCACAGGGCCATTAGTAATGTAGAAGCTAAAATGCATGACATGCAGAACAGTGATAATAAGAACTCAAATAGCAGCTACTGCTCTAATTTGTTTCCTCATTCACCTGCTTCTAATATGAGGGAAACTATCTTGTCAGATGCTAGAGATTCAAAGTCTCTTCCCACTGGGAAGCAGAGGTCGTCTGATCAGGCTGGCCAGAAAAATTCTTGGCATCGCAGGTTTCAGTATCATCCCATGGGAAACATGGATGAGGGTATAGATCCTCCGTATGACAGGAAAGACCCTAGCCATTCTCAGTCTATGCTGTTGCAGAATGCCAATCATGGCCAGTCAGAAGTATTTGGTCAGGTTCGTAAGAGTCGGGAAGAATTGGAAGAGGTGATATATGTGCTTCACGTAATACATTATTTGTGTCTTACACATTGGTCATTAATAAAATATAATATTCCTTAATCTACAGGGGAAGCTGTATGATGTTGTGAGAGATGGCAAAGGCTTTACTGAGGTGCATTTGCAAAGCAGCTTTCATAGTGGTGGATCTAGTATGCCTGGCCCCTTCAATAAATCAGACTTACATGCACCAAAAAAAGCTGCACAAACTAGGTAATTAATTTCTTCACACTACTCATTCATGCTCTTAGAATCTTAGAAGAGTTGGGCCTCATTTCTTTGCACTTAGTGAAGGTCTTAATCTTAAGATGTCAGTCATTAAGTGTGTTTTCTTTCACAGTCTAAATCTTAATCATTAAGAGCATTTGTTTTTCTTATTTTACAATCACCTAATGAGTATTAACTATTAAGATCTATAACATAGACTGAATATCATCAAGATGTTTATTTAAGAATTTCTATAAATGACAGTTACCGCTACTCAATCTACTTTCACCCACCACCTACCACCCACAACCACCATTTCAGCCACAACTATCACCACCGTCAATCACTACCACCTACCTTTCACAACCACCATCCTCAGCCCAACCACAACCAACACTAACGCTAATTACCAAAAATCAATCGTTATCACCATTAACCATCAAATGCAATCATCACCACCAAACATTATTTGATTCACTAATCACTACCGATAATTACCACCATTAGTCAGTATTATATATCGTTAACCACCACATCACTCACCACCGTCATTAGCTATCAATATCATTCCACTACTAAGTATCAACCGCCATCACACCAACATCCATCGTTAATCACTAGTGTCAACCAATATACCTTAAGATACTACTTACAACCACCATCATCAGTCAACACCATCCCAAATTGACATACACAATCACCATCATTAGTCATCACGTCCACCAATTGCTATATGAAATTTTTAAAATATTTTATTGATATAAAATTAGATCAATTTAGTATTTTTTTTTGAATTTGTATTTATTATTTTTTAAACAAGACAAAATTTATACATTCAGATGTTGAAAATATAGTCTTAACTATTTAGTATTCAAATCTTAATGCAACATCTTAATATTTATATTTGTATTCAGATTCAGACCTCCAAATCTTAATGCACAGATGTGCATTCACATTCAGACGTCTTAAGCTTAACGAAAATAAATGAGGCCTAATTCTTCTGTTCATTATTCTGCATATTTCTTTGGTGTCCTTGTTGACTTTCATATTCTCCTGTAAAAACTTCTTCCCAATGCTGTTTGTGTAAATGGTTTGATTGTATTTCCGGTTGTAGTCCAAACATGCTCCAGCTTCTTCAGAAGGTAGACCAATCAAGTGTGCACGGTTCTATGACTCAGTTAAGTAATTCTGAACAGAAAGTATCATCTGAGATGCCTGAAGCAGAAAATTCTGATGGATCCGTTGGTCATCTCCAGCGAAGTCAGTCTTCTGCCTCTCAAGGCTTTGGTCTACAACTTGGCCCTCCATCTCAATGGATATCAATCCCAAACCATTCCTTGTCATCTCTGAGTACCCAAGCAGTTAGGTCTTCGCACACTCATGCTACTGAGGAGACCGAAGAGAAGAGTCGGGGACAGATGTGCCCTCCTCATCAGGGTCAATCATTGCCTCCTGCTGAACATTCTGTGGAAGAGTTGAAGAATAACAGATCTGGGGTTCCAGGGAGTACATATAATGAAGCTTCTTTGTACACGATTCCTGGAAAGTTTTCTTCAGCATTTGATTCTAGTTCTGGTTTTCCTTATTTGAGAAGCTCACTTCAAAATCCACCTGTGGTTAGAGCTACTGGGCAACTGTCAACAAATCATTCTATAAATGTATCCTTCGATAAACATGGTCCCTCTTCTGCAGAAAAAGGTGATTCTCGCAGAGGACCTGGAAGTGGTCAATCTGTACAGTCTTCCATTCCCAAAGGGACTGGTGATGATAAACAGGATAACCCTTCAATCTCTGCAGGTAAGTCTCAGTTAAGTAATGTGAATGGTCCCCATCAAATGATCTCTGCAAATCAAGTTTCATCTAAAGAGCCAGGGTCAGTTTCTCAGCCTATTTCAATGTCTGGCACTGCTCAGCAGGGTGCATATTCAAAAATGTTCTCTAATATGTGGACCAATTTTCCACCACGGCAGCCCCTTTTTGTTACTCAATCCACCAAGGAGCCTTCTCACATTCACCAGTCACATCAGTTGAATATTATGGAGTCATCACTGTCTGCTGCAGAGAGGCAAGGTGATCTAGATGCAAATAAAGGATGGAAGTTCAAATCTGAGGTTGGTAGAAGCACAGTGAACATTTTGGGTTCTGTTGAGGGGGAAGAAGAACGAATGATAGAAAGTGCTTCTCGACAAGTTGAACTAGTTCAGATGAATGATTCACAGGATAGAGAACCTGTTACGAATCTCTCAGAGGGATCTCCTGCTAATTCTACATCAATGCAGAGAGATATTGAAGCTTTTGGTCGATCTCTGAAACCAAATAACTTTCCTCAACCAAGTTATTCCTTACTAAACCAAATGCAGGTGATGAAAGATGTGGAGACTGATCCTAGTGAAAGGTCCTTGAAAAGAATGAGGGTATCAGACAGCAATACAGGTGCTCAGCAAATTCTTTCTGCCGATTCTAGAATCCTAAGCTTCTCTGGGCGGGAAAATTTACAAATAAGCGTATCATCGCAACAAGGAGGAAATGTGACTCCTCAGGACGTACTGGCATCTCATCATGATGATGCTCAGAGCAGCTTTCAGAACACCAGTATAAATTCTTTTAAACCTGAGCATACTCAGATTAGTCCTCAGATGGCACCATCTTGGTTTAATCAGTATGGGACCTTCAAAAATGCTCAGATGTTACAGATGTATGAAGCAAACAGAGCTGCCTCCATGAAGACAATTGATCAACCTTTCACCCCTGGGAAGTCTTTTAATGGGTTGCAGACATTTGATTCCATACAGAGAGTAACCCCTGCAAATGCTGATAGAAGTAATCTTGGGCAAAGTTCATCTGCTGGCTCTGCTGCCATTGAAGATTTTTCTTCTCCACAGACATTGCCACTGAATGTTGGACAGCATCACCAATTGCTGAAACCCAAGAAGCGGAAACGTCTTACATCAGAACTTACTCCTTGGTGCAAAGAAGTTTCACTGGATTCGCGGGGCAAGCAGACAATCAGGTTCATATTTTGCAGTACTTTTAGTAAACTCCTTTGCTTTCATGCTTCTTTGCTCCTTTCTCAATGCTTTCTGCTATTCCAATTTGTTTTCATTTGGATTGTCTTAGTTCCAGCTCAGGTTTAATGATATTTATTAATTTGTCTATCTGCAGCTTGGCAGAAACAGAGTGGGCCAAATCAACTAATAGGCTTGTTGAAAAGGTATCTTGATTTGGTTATTGTAATATTGTATTTCCCTTCTTAAAATTTGTCTGCTTCATCAGTTTTAATAGCCCATGTTCTTATAATAACAGGTTGAAGAAGACATTGACCTGATTGAACATGGGCCTCCGAGGCTTAAAGTAAAAAGAAGGCTTATTTTGACCACTCAGCTTATGCAGCAATTATTTCGCTCTCCTCCTTCCACAATTCTTTTTTCTGATGCTAACTCAGAGTATGGGAATGTGGCTTACTCCACTTCTAGATTGGCCTTGGGGGATGCATGCAGCATGGTCTCGTGCTCATATGTTGATTCCAATTCACCTCACACCAGCAAAGAACCGTAAGTTTGCTAGTTGTTGCTTGAGATGTTCCAATCAGATCTACATCTTAAATAGCCCTAACAGTGTGTTTAATGTATTCTCATAGATTTCATGACAAGCAAAAAAAATCAGAGAGATACGACAGCCATATGTTTGCCAAAGCTGTGGAAGTATTGATGGTAAGAGCAAGGAGACTGGAAAGTGACTTTTTAAGGTAATGCTTCTTGATTGGCTTACACCACTACAACTTATGAGCTTGTATATTATACATTAGACCCATGAGGTCTCTTGTATTTTACTTTTGGGGGCTGTTGGGGGAATAAAGGAAACTTGTTGGGGACAAAATGTGAAGTCTGAGGAAAATGGAGATGTCGTGCCTTGCAGTAGTTAAATAGGTTAACTTGTCTGCTTTTATATCAATACCAGTTACGAAAGGTTCAGGTTTTCGAATACAATCACTTCTCCTGTGTTATAGAAGTAAATCAGATCTTTGGTTGCTTTGGTTAGTTCTGTCATGTGTGATCTCTTCCCTTTGTGGATTACTACTTGAGCTACATCTCTTCTGCAAAGAAATGTTCCATTTTCTAATGTCTTCTTCCTTAGTAATATCAGTATGTTAGAATGAGTCTGCCAAGTTACAGGGAAACAATATGTACTAAAATTTAGCCCTGGATCCGCAGACTTCAGTTTTGTGATAAACAAAATATGGTTTTATTGGGCAACTCCTGGGCTTCATTTGGATTCTGATGTGATCTTTTTGCTTCTTCTGTTAGCACATATTAGAATATACAAAGCTTAAAGGTCTTTAATCATTCCCCACTTGTGGGATTACATTGGGTATGTTGTTATAAAAGTAACTTTAATCATCATTTCCTATGCTGACAATTTGAGGATAGAAGTGCTAATGCCGATGTTTCAGATAAAAGCAAGCAGTAATTGATTTGTTTCAGAAAATATTAATACTATAGTCTTTTATAGCTGCTCCATATTGGGTTTCTGTTAATTCCTCAGCGTCCATTTCATTATTTACATGTTACAGGTGTCTTTAGGATCCATCTTCTTTACTAACTTCAGTTTCTACCTGACAATTTACAAGGTAAATCCACGTAATAAGCTTTGTTATTCCTTTTCCTCTGTTGCAGACTGGATAAGAGAGCATCAATATTAGATGTGATGGTGGAAGGCCAGGATATTGAGAAGTTCTCGGTCATGTCTCGGCTTGCGAAGTTCCATGGTCGGGTGCAATCTGATGGTGTTGATACATCATCTTCATCAGATGCACGTAGCCATAAACCTTTAACAAGATATGTTACTGCACTACCAATGCCAAAAAATATCCCTAACATGGTACAGTGTCTTTCACTATGATCACAAATGAAGTGATTTCCCCATGTTTTGGTGGTAAATCCACTAGCTCTACTTCCTAAGAAGTTTTGATGCTAAATATGGTGGCAATAGGAACAGAAATTGATGGACACTGAGCTGTCACATCAAATGTAATGTAAGCTGTCCAATCTTTTACGTGTTGGTCACTTATGTCTTATGAAGAAATATGATTCATTTTGTGTATATCTCTTCAAGTTTGTAGGGAGGGAGAGAAAAGACCTGTGGGCGTCATTTTTGCCGCTGGTAGGAAAAAATGTATCTCCTGTGTATTAGGAGATGACTGTATAAAGTTAGTCTTCAGTGTTATCCCTTATCTCACAGAATTGTGAAGGTAATCGTAATTGCTTTAGCCAGGTTTGGGGTACTTCAGATTGGTATCTTTCAGTAAACATGGAGTGCAGGATTTTGCTGAAGTTGAATTATTTGTAGATTTACTAGAATTTGTAGATGGGGGCAGCTCTGAGAATTTAAGCAGCTGTAGGTGAAAAAGAGCGTTATTAGTATAGCTTCATTCTAATTAGCTCTCTTGTACAGACCTTTTGAGGTTATAACAACTTGAGACTTGACTGTCTTTGGTTCCTGTTATTGATGTGATACTATAGTCTGAATGTTGAAAGATGTTGCTTGTGTATTCCGTTAAATATCCCATCTTTTGATTTAACAGTTACATGTGGTATCTCCTGGATGAAGAATTGCTTGATAAACAAAACCTCTAATTAGCGATCACTGTTCTTCTCCCTCACCCTCAAATGAATCACTGGAAGTTGGTCGTCCTCTATTTTTGACCCAATTCTCGTACTAAAATCCCAGTTTCTTCTATTTTATTTCTTTCCTTCTCATACTAGAAGTTTACAACCCACTCCTCCATTACCACTTCCTCTTGAACCATTATCAGCCCCTCTACCTCTTCCTCCATTGTCTATGCTGTCTCTGCCTCCTTTTTGCGCAACCCTCCTCTTATTGTAAATTGACCTCACTTCAATTTTCCAAATCTCGTTGTGTCCTGAATGATCCCAGAAGGATCTAGTCGTGCTCCCTCTATCTTGCTTTGGCAATACTTCGTCCTCGTCGAAGAAGACGATTGATTTAGGGTGGAGGACGATGGAAGGAAGATGGAACTACAAATGAGTTATGGTAGTGGTAGGATTTGGTTCGTGATAGCATCCAAATTTTGGTCTAAGCTCATCCTCTGTTCCTTGTATTTGTCCCTTTGTTTTTCTCCCAAATTTCAATGATTTGTTTTTGCTCTCAGATTAATAAGTAATATCCATCTGTGGTTGTTGATAGTTTTCAATTTATGAGATGCAATGTATACAATGATGATTGGGGTATGTTATATGCATCTTCATTGCATTTTGTTGTATGAGAAAGAGAGAACACAACCTGTCGAGTGAGCGCATATAACCTATCGTTACAGCAACATTGATACAAAGATTTAAGTGAACGCATCCAACCTATTGTGACTTTATCCATCAACAGTTTATGTGTTGATACAACTATTATAGCGAATGAGTTCATAGTATTTCGTTGTATGAGCATATACAACATATCGTGATTGTAGAGTGTTTTGTGAAAACGTCATTCATGAACTTGAGGTCATGTTTAATGATCTCGATTACCACAAAAAAGTTGACGTCAATAACATTTTGGATTATTCGGATGAAAGTGCTACATGTTCAGAGGTCCATTACTTAGAAGAAATTGTGGATACCATAAGAAAAAATAATGTTGATGATGAAGTTGAAGATGATACAATACCGTTGCAACTAGTTACGCTTAAGAAAACACTTATCACATCTAGAACTCTTCACAATTTGATGGTGTAGTTCGAAAAGACAACACCAGAACTTTTTGATGCAATAAGAAAAGTTAGAGATGAGCTTCAACTAGATTCAAATTTTAACAAAAAAACACAATAGAATCATATTTCAGTTGTCTTAGATATATTTGTACTTTTAAAGAATTATTAATTTATAATATTGATGAGACCATATATTTATATAGGGGATTATCTTATTATTTTATCGAAATTAGTGATTTTTTCCACTGATCCAAGTCGGTACCGGAAGAAAATATTATCTTAAAGATATTATTAATTTAGTGAGGTTTTAGTGTACTTTTGTTATTTGTATCTTTGTAGCCCATGTATTCTTTGTAGTGTGATAGTTGGCTAATTTGTTGCGTTTGTTTTTTTTTTAAAAAAAATAATAAAGAGAAAAAAGACAAATATACCCTCGAACTTTTGAAAATGGTATGTCAATACCCTCCGTTATACTTTTCGTCCATCACAGCCCCTGCCGTCCAGTAATCAGTGCACATTTGCCCCTCCCACTATCGCAACACTCAGCTTGTACACGTAGCGCAATCCTAAGCCACAACCCGAATTGACCAATTATTTAACCCAATTTTCAAAAATCCGTTCATGACCCATTCAACCCACTCGATTTACCCACAAATAAACTATGGACCAATTCAGCCAATGTACTGGCCACTGCCGCCGAAGACACCAAAGAACCCATGGAATTTCTATGTCGTTCTTGTCTAAAGAGCCGTCGAGAACCAATTCAGATGGATGTTAAACTATTAAAATAATCAAAGCAAAACTAAGAGAGAGTAAAAGAAGTCATCAGTGAAAGCAAAAAATAAATTCAATACACTGATGGTTTCAAGAAATCATAAAGTAACGGTGACAAGTTGTGTCACCATTAATGTCCCGCAAACTCAGCTTCTATCAAGAAGCTCTTGGTTTTCCCATAAATCCAAAAAAAAAAAGAAAAGAGAAACCCACCAAAAATAAAATATGGGTTTCACTTGAAAACAGAAATAAACAAACAAAAAAAATAAAAATTCCCAAATTCCTTTGAGCAGTGAAAAAAGGTACTTACAAAAACAGACATAATGTGTTCCATAATAAGCTGAGAAGTTTCAGAAGATGCAAAAGAAAAAGGGTTGCCAAAACCAATGGCGGATTCATCTAACTCGGCGGCAATATCCTCCGGTACCACTGCCACTCCCAATATAAGAAGGGGCAGCAGAAAAAAAGTGATTTAGGCAAAACTTGAGGAGGAGCTAAATCTTTAGAGACTTCAAAAACAGAGAGACTCCAACAACGAGATAGAAATTTCATGGGTTCTTTTCGTGTCTCCGGCGGCGATGGCCGGTACATTGGCTGAATTGGTCCATAGTTTATTTGTAGTTAAATTGGGTGGGTTGAATGGGTCATGGGTGGGTTTTTGAAATTTGGGTTAAATAATTAGTCAATTTGGGTTGTGGCTTAGGATTGCGCCACGTGTACAAGCTGAGCGTTCCGTTAGTGGGAGAGGTAAATGTGCGCTGATTATTGGACAGCAGGGGCTTTGATGGACGAAAAGTATGACGGAGGGTATTGATATGCCATTTTCAAAAGTTCGGGGGGTATAATTGTCCTTTTTCCCAATAATAAATTGTGTCACACAATTTAAGCTTCTCAATGAGAATTGTATTCATTGATACAATCTAAAGGTACATATGAATACAATAAATATAGTCGTCTGACACTCCAAACACATGCTACAAATGCTAAATACCTAAACTATAGCTACAAATTGTTAATAAGGCCAAAACTGCAGTCACTTATGAAAATTTCAAAATTTCTTTATGGAATTTTTACTTAAATAATATATTTTATATGATTAATTATCCTTTTTAATGCTACTTTATATTTATTATCATTTATGACATAACTTTAGCTTTAATAGCCATTTGATATTTGAATTCATCAGAGTATATATATACTCTGGTGGTATTAAGGAAGAAAAACTCACTTCGGTAATAATACTATTCAGTTACTCTTTGATAACATTACGTTATATACATACCCCAGTGGTATCAAGTATATATACACCTAATGATATCAATTTTAGCTAAATTTATACTTGATACCAGCAGAGTATATATATACTGATGGTATCAATGAAGAAAAACTCACTTTTCAGTGAAAAACTATTAAATTACTTCTTGATACTATTAGAGTATATATATGTATACTCTAGTGGTATCAAATAGTGATTCAGTGAAAAAACTACTAATTTACTCCTTACCACTGCTAATTTACTCCTTCATACCATTAAGATATATATATATATATATATACCCTAATGGTATCAAGTATTGAATTCAAAATGTATTATAATTTTTGTTTATTTTTTTCTCTTATTAAACGATATCAAAAAGATATTATACCTGAATTTCAAATATCATGGAGGGTTCATCCTTGTAAAGTCCCTCACTCTTGACGCCGCTGTACCCATATTTGGGTTCACGGGGACTACCACCTCTCTGTTGGCTTGGGCCAACACTTGAAAAGCTGGCCTAAACTCCGCATTTGTCACATTGTCAGTCAAAGGATCAATCAGAGCTTGAGGAAGAGCTTGGGGAGGAACTTCTTGACCCACATTGTCTCCCTCATTCCGTCTAACATTAGCCCTTCTAGTAGTCATATCTTGTAGACCATCGGGTAAGGATTAGGAGAAAGACTCACAGAGTTAAACTCTATGGCACAACTTAGAGAAATGAAGAAGTGAAGTTTCCTAAACATCTAGTAGCCTCTCATTTATAAATGTGGCGCGCTTCACACTTATGCAATACTCTACTTGACGGGGCTTGAGACATCCTAGAACCATTCTAAACCTTGTGCTCTAATTACCAAGTTTGTCACGACCCAAGGTACCCCATAAATGTAACAAGGCGTATAAGACCCCAAGAGGCCTCATACAAGCCACCTAGCATATCATAACATAAAGTAATAGAAAATGGTGCGGAAATTTAAAACATTTTCAATACAATCGAAGTCTTTCATAAACAAGCGAAAGTCTAATAAAATTGTCTCAAACCATCTAATCAACATGAATAATCTTGGGACGCATCCCATACAATAGTACAAATATGAAAAGAAAGACATAAAGGAAAATGGGTGATCAAATCCTCTAATGCTATGATGACTCACCAAATCTTCACTCCTTGATCAACTATGAACCTAGCCATGAGTGTGAGAATCAATGTCGTCGGACCCTACATTTTGATAAGAAATGTAGGCAAGAGTATGTGTTAGTACAAACATGTACTAAATATGATAACTAGCATAAACAACATAAAAATAATGGTTATTCAATATAAACCATAAGCATAATCAATGCATATAAATCATCATCATAATAGAAGAGAAATACTTCTCAAGCAACCTCATTATCCTTAATTAGTCAAGACTTGGGTCATACACCTCTAGTCAAGCTTACCTCCTGGATGGCATCTCAAGCAACAATCCAAGCTATTCATTCTTCATAACATAGTTCACATTATTCATACTTACTTTTAAAGACTTGGGGATTCGCCTCTTTGCTTTACTTATAAAGGCTAATGGGTATTCACCTCTTGCCTTGCTTACTAAGGATTATGGGTACTTGCCTCCACAACCACATCATATGACACGAGTACTCGCCTCCACATCATTTCATAAGGATCATGGGTACTCGCTTGCATGTCCATCCATCATAGTAGGAACGCGAGGAATCACCTCTTGTTCAATTCTAAGAAGTATGGGAAATCACCTCATATCCTTCTTATATGGAGGTCAAGGGTAGTCGCCTCAAACTTCATCAATTATTTAGCATTTTAGTCTAGATTCATTTTAGGTGAGCAATCCTTTCAACCTAGAATCATTCATGTGAGTAAAACTTTCACATTCATACACTCATGCTTAGCAATTCATTGTGGGAAGTATCCCTTCCACACTACATCATCAACAATCAACAATTCTAATCATAAATCATCTATTCTATAAGGATATGTCTAGCCCACAAAATTTCCCTTCATGGCATCAAACCAATTATATCAATTCTAGGTTAGAATCAGGAAATAGGCATGGGTGCATGTAATTTCATCCTAAAAACATGTAATTCTATCAATTCAATCATAAACAATCATAATCCACTCAATTGGATCAACATTCATCATAACCCACAACATTGGAAGAAACCCTAACTAGAATTGGGGATTTAGACTTCACAATTGGGGAATCTTAAGGGACTCCATGGGAGAAAGGATCACATGGATGAAAAGCCATTATACTTTAGTCACAAAGTGCACAAAAGCTTGAGGATTGGGAGACTTGAGCTTGACCTAGCTTGAATCTCTTCCTTCTTGTTCCACCTTTTAGAGATAGAATATTTGAGAGAGAGTTTTGATATTTCTCTGGGGTTTTGAAATAATGACTTCAGTGGGGGAATTTGGGGGTTAAAAATACTTTTATAGGTGGTCTAGACTTGGGTAAAACGACACCACTTCAATCTAATTAGAACCGAAAAAGGCCCACATGCCCCTAAGAAAAACCGCGAGTCACGAACCACGGACCCCCGACCGATGGACTGTCGATCGACCTACGGTCTGTCCTGGTGGTCCTTCACTAAATACATAGATTTTGGCCATTTTGGGCCTGAAACACGGAGCCCAAACCATGGACCGTGGTCTAACCTACAGTCCGTTGGTCAAGGGGTGGTCCTGGTCTGCCAAATTTCCTGAGTTGCCCAACCACGGACCCTACCTACGATCCGTGGTCCCTACCACAGTCCGTTGGTGGCCATCATCGGTTGGCACCTACAACTTCCCAAATCTGCAATTTTACCTCTTTTGAATCCGGGGTATTACACTCAGGATCCTTCTTAGTCTCTACTCCAGTTGGTGACCCAATTATAGCTAGACGGGTATACAGAAATTTCCCTGTCACAGTTTTCTAGAAAGTCACCTCAGCAAATCTTGTAGAGTTAGTAATGGTAGATTTCGATATCATTCTTGGCATGGATTAGTTACATTCCTGTTATGCCTCAGTCGATTGTAGAACTAGGATCGTTCAGTTTCGGTTTCAAAATGAGCCAGTCTTAGAGTAGAAGGATAGTAGCTCAACGCCTATGGGTCGTTTCATCTCTTACCTTCAGGCCAGAAAAATGATTTCCAAAGGGTATATCTATCATCTTGTTCGGGTTAAGGATTCAAACTTCGAAACCCCAACTCTTGAGTCAGTCCCAGTAGTAAATAAGTTTCCAGAAGATCTTCCCGGAGTTCCTCCCGAAAGGGAAATAGACTTCATAATAGATCTCCTTCCAAATACCCAGCCCATTTCGATTCCTCCTTACAAAATGGCTCTGGTCGAGCTTAAAGAATTGAAAGAGCAGTTAAAATACCTTCTAGATAAGGTCTTCATCAGACCTAGTATGTCTCCATGGGGTGCTCCAGTGTTGTTTGTGAAAAAAAAAGGTGGTTATCTAAGAATGTACATTGACTATCGACAGTTGAACAAAGTCACAATCAAGAACAAATATCCTATCCCTGGGATTGATGACTTGTTCGACCAACTTCAGGGTGCTAGTTGTTTTTCTAAGATAGACCTCAGATATGGCTATCATCAGCTCAGCGTCAGAGACAGTGACATTCCGAAAACAACCTTCAGAACTCGGTATGGTCATTATGAATTTGTAGTTATGTCTTTTGAACTAGCAAGTGCTTCTGCAACTTTCATGGACTTAATGAATAGGGTGTTCAAACAATATTTGGACTTGTTCTTCATCATCTTTATTGATGATATCCTCATTTATTCTCGAAGTGAGAGGGAGTATGTGACTCATCTGAGAGTTATCCTGCACACTCCCAAATATCGCCAACTATTTGCTAAGTTCAACAAATATGAATTCTGGCTACAGTCTATCGCTTTCCTTGATCATCTGGTATCCAGCAAAGAGATCCAAGTGGATTCTCAGAAAATTAAGGCAGTACAACACTAGCCTAGACCCGCCTCTTTAACAAATATAAGAAGTTTCTTGGGTTTGGCCAGTTATTACAGGAGATTCGTTGAAGGATTTTCATCCATAGCTTCCCTATTGACCAAGTTGACTAAGAAGAAGGTCAAATTTTACAAGTCAAATGAGTGTGAGAAAAGCTTCTCAGAACTGAAGACTAGGTAGTCTACATTTCCGGTCTTGACTCTACCAGAGGGTTCGGGCGATTATGCGATTTATTGTGATGCATCCATGATCGGCCTAGGTTGTTTGTTAAAGCAGCGAGGTAAGTTCATAGCTTATGCTTCTAGGCAATCTAAGGTCCATATTAAGAACTACCCAACTCATGACCTAGAACTTGCAGGCGTAATAGTTACCCTAAAGATTTAAAGACACTACTTGTATGGTGTGCATGTTTATGTGTTCATAGATCATAAAAGCCTGCAATATGTGTTTACCATGAAAGAATTGAATCTTCGTCAGAGGAGATGGCTTGAATTCCTCAAAGACTATGATATGCATGTGCTTTACCATCCGGGTAAGGCCAATGTAGTGGTTGATGCTCTCAGCAGACAATATGATTCCATTTGGGTGATAGTGGAAAAGGTTACTAAGTCACCTCACTTCTTGGCTGTCAAGACTACAGATTCGGCGGAGGACTACGCCAAACTCTACATCAATGAGATAGTCAGGTTACATGGGGTCCCTTGTCTATCATTTCACATAGAGGTCCTCATTTTACCTCTCATTTTTGGAAATAGTTTTAGAAAGGTATTGGTACTCAGGTAAATCTCAGTATAACATTTCTTCTATAGACGGATAGTCAGGAAGTGCATACCATTCATACCTTAGAGGGCATGTTGAGAGCTTTCTTGATCGATTTCAAGGGTAGTTGGGATGATCACCTACCTCTCATAGAGTTTGCCTATAATAATAGCTTACATTCCAGTATTCAGATGGCCCTTTATGAGGCATTATATGGGCGTAGATGCAGATCACCAGTAGGTTGGTTCGAAGTAGGTGAAGCGGCCTTGATTGGGCCAAATTTGGTTCATGAGGCTATGGAGAAAGTTCAACTCATCCAAGATAGACTAAAGGCAGCTTAGAGTCGTCAGAAGTCCTATGCAGATGTGAAAAGAAGGGACTTAGAGTTTGAAATCGATGATTGGCTTTTCCTGAAGGTATCACCTATGAAGGGGGTGATGAGATTTGGTAAGAAAGGGAAGCTCAATCCTAGATATGTAGGTCCTTACAAAATCCTGAGAAAGATTGGTAATTTGTCTTATGAGTTAAAGTTGCCAGCAGAACTAGCAGCGGTTAATCCAGTCTTTCACATTTCCTTGTTGAAGAAGTATGTGGGTGATCCGACATCGATAGTACCATTAGAGAGTGTGGCTGTGAAGGATAGTCTCACTTATGAAGATGTGGCAGTTAAAATTCTTGACCGTCAGGTTCGTAGGTTGAGAAAAAAGAAAGTCGCTTCAGTAAAGGTTTTGTGGAGGAGTCAGTCCGTAGAGGGAGCTACTTGGGAAGCAGAAATGGCCATGTATCCTCACCTCTTTCTTTCTGATTACGTTTTAGCTTGAGGTAATATTTTCTCTCCAGTCTCTCAGTTTACTCTTGAGTAATTCAGTCTCAGTATCTTGTTCCCTCAGATATTCTTGCATTTCAACATATTTTGCATGTATCCTCACCTCTTTCCTTCTGATTTCGTTTCAGCTTGAGGAAATCGTTTCTCTCTTGTCTCTCAGTTTACTCTTGAGTAATTCAGTCTCAGTATCTTGTTCCCTCAAATATTCTTGCATTTCAACATATTTGCATGCTTTTGGAACTCAGTTCAGTTAGATATCAGTTTCTAGCACTTAGTGGTAGGGATTGCAGCTCCTTCCCTCCATACTCAGGTTGCTTAGACTTCATTCGAGGATGAATGTTCCCAAGGGGGAGATATTGTAACACCTCTGATTTGAGAAGATGGAAAAATAAAGCTTTCTAGGATCTGGTTTCAGAATAAACGGAGGCCTTTGACGAACTGTGTGTCAGACCACGGACCATAGGTGGGGGACCCGTGGTTCAGTCTTGGACTTAGGGAAATTTCAAGATCTAAAGATGAGACCTATGACCATGGTCCATGGTCTGTTGATGGACCCACAGACCATAGGTGGGGTCCGTCATTCGGGTCTAAGACTCAGTGGTTTCTGATCCAACCCACGGTCGACAAGTATGGTCTGTGGTTGGACCTACAGACCGTAGGTTTGGCTGTAGGTGAGGGTAAACAACTATTTAGAGTAAGATAGTTGTTGGGTAACCTTCAAAAAGTCATATCTTTTAGTACAAAATGAATTAGGTGTCCTATAAACCATTAAATTAAAGACAATTGAATCCTCTTTCCAACACCACCAAGTTTGCTAAAATCCAAGCTTGGAGTGAAAAGTTATGCTCATTTTAGTGAAGCCCTATCGGGCAGTCCATGAACCACGACCTGGTCGACTTGCAGTAGTTCAAACGACGGCCCGTCATTCCCTCACTTTCTTCTTACTCATGTTTGTGCGATAGAGTTCAAGTCTATAAAAGTTTCTTCTAACTTATGATTACGCATGTCTTTTCATATCATGCCTCCATAAAGAGCTATTCGAGGACGTCCTGCTTGGAGGAATGCTAATCCTCAAGGTTAATAAGCTCTTCATGCACCAGGAGTGCAACTACCTCATGAAGATGTCACTAGTGCTGAGTTTAGGAATGCTATTAAGATATTGACTCAAGTGGTAATAGCACAGGTTGGTCGCCATAGAGCTGGCCATCAAGATGTGATTGATACGCCTAGAGTCCAAGAGTTTCTAAGAATGAATCTCCTGGAATCACTGGGTCAAGGCTCAATGAGGATCCAAAATTTTTTGTGGTTCAGCTTTAAAAGGTGTTTAAGGTCATGCATGTTGGTGATGTTGAGCATGTTTAGTTGGCTACATACAAGCTCAAGGGTGTTCCAAGGTTATGGTATGACCAGTGGAAAAAGACCAGAATAGAAGGTGCACCACCCTTAGGTTGGACTATGTTTGAGAATGCCTTCTTAGGGCACTTATTTCCTCAAGAGCAAAGGGAAGCCAAGGTAAGAGAGTTTCTTAAGCTGAAGCAAGACTCAATGAGTGTGCAAGAGTACAACCTCAATTTCACTCAACTATCCCACTACTATGCTACGGAAATGGTGGCTGATATGAGAAGCAAAACGAGTTTGTTTATGTCTAGGCTTTCTCGTTTATCTAAAAGGGAAGGGAAGGTAAGCTATATTGATAGGGGAAATGGACATAGCTAGGCTTATGATTTATGTACAACAGGTGGAGGAGGACAAGTTGAAAGACAGGGAAAATTTCCGCAGTAAGAGGGCTAAGACAACAAATTATGAGTTCGACAAGTAGAAGACCACGAATGGGAATCAGGCATCCTTCCAACAAAGGTCATATGGACGTACTCCATCATCATCTAATGCGTTTGCACAAATGAACAGGAATTGTTACAAGAACAAGAACTCCCAGAAATTTTAGAGCTCAGGGTCCTCGGTCGTAGGGAAGTATGGCACAAGTCTTCACTCGCAACCCACTCTATGGTATGTGTGGTAAGCTTAATCCGGGGAAATGTCATATTTCTACTGATGGTTATTAAAAGTATGGAAGGGTGGGTCACTTTTCTAGGGAATTCCTGATGTGGAACAGGGTAATGGGGGAAGCACAAGGCCCAGTCTTCTTCGGCACACCTACCAAGTAGGACAACACTAATGGGTGCTACTTCAGGAGCAGGAAGATGTTCAAACATTCTTTATGCTATGTCCATTCATCAGGATTAGGAGAACTCGCTAGATGTTGTCACAGTTATACTTAAAGCCTTTTCTATTGATGTTGATGCCTTACTTGATCCAGTTGCGAGTTTGTCTTTTGTGACTCCTTATGTAGCCATGAGGTTTGGCATTTCCCCGAAACAACTTCTTGATCTCTTCAGCATTTCCGCACATATTGGTGAGTCTATTCTAACGGAAAGAGTCTAGCAGAACTGTCTAATACCATGTTGGGGTATAGAACCTCTCAACTAAGTGGATCCACTAAGAAAATAGGGATTCATCTAAAAAGTATGATCCTTTACCCATGTTGGCATACATGGTGTATGAGGATTTTGAGTTGTCTGAATTCATCCCCATATCCGTGTTTAATACTACTCTCAGAAATATATAATCATGAATAAAACATACTTATTTCTCTATTTGGAGGTAATTACTCAAAATACCCTCTTAAAAGAGGTAATGCTCTGAAGTATCTCAGAACTCATAAACTCATTTAGAAATCAAAATTTCTATTTGAAATATACTAAAACTCTACTTTGCTTTCTAAAAAAAAAATAGTTTAAAACAAATGTTTATTGTGATCTGATCATTATGAATCGGGAAGTCATACTACATTAACATTAATGGCATATCAATATGTCATACTACTTACACATTGATGGCATACTCGATTGTCATACTAATCATGAATCATAGTTCTCTTATCAAAGATGCAAAATGATACTTTTGGGACTACTTAGTTCCCTTATACTCTTTCTCAAATCATTTTTTAAACTCTTTCTCGAGAATCCTTTTTGCTTTTCCAAAACTAAGTTTAAAACAATTAAGTGTTTTTAAAAGATTGTCAATAAGAACTCAATGAATACTCAATGATAGGGTTCATGCTTAAGAATAGACATGAACAATCAACTTAATAAATCTCAATGCACAATATACATCAATTCAATAATTAGGAATAGAAATTCAATAATCAGGAACTCAAGAACTCAGAACCCAACATTAACTCATTTCAAGATTAACAGTCAAATCTAAGGATAGAACCATAGATTACTCAAATCAAAGGAAAGAACACTAGATTACACTTTCTCTGTTTTGATATAAGTAGGGCGTGAGGACGAACAAGTCCAACACTATGATAGCCTTACATACCTAGAAAGAATGAAGTTATTGGCGAAATCTACTAAACTCAAAGAACGCTTGAAACCCTAGCTTTTCACCTCTTGGAACCTTTTTCTAATTACTTGAAGGGTTAACGAACGTAAAAGAACTGATTAATACATTATAAGACATTAATTAGGTGTAAAACTTCATGGTTTAGGCTTGAAATAAGGGTTAAAATGATGTAGTTTAAGTACCAAACGCATAGGAGAAAGACCAAAATGACCCCAACTTAAAAATCTGATGAAGTGCCCTTCAAGGAAGGTTTCACAGACCGTTTAAGGCTTCACGGTTTGTGAAACACTTCAAGGGCCGTATAGCCGTCCGTGAACATTCGTCTGATTGACAGGCTCTTACTAAAATGAGCATAACTTCTTACTCCAAACTCAAAATGAGGCAAACTTGGTGGCGTTGGAAAGAAAACTCAAAAACCTTTAGTTTGTAAGGTCATGGGCCACCTAATTCATTATGTCTTGAGAAATATGATCATTTGAAGTTGACTCAAAACATAAAAGTTGATAGGTCACTTGTACTGACTCCCAAACGGACCGTACAAGCCACCACAGACAGTCTAGGGTCCCGTCCAAGTGACCCCCCCACCTTGGCAGCCCTAGACGGTTGGCCACCTTTCCCTAAACGGACCGTGGACCCATAAATAGAAGATTTAGGGTTTTGTAAAGGGTCCATGATCCTTTTTGGGTTCGTGGATTTTCCCATTAGCCTAATTTAGACTTTCTCAAAGTTTGAGGTGTTATACGAATAATTCGAATTTTAAGAGTAGAGTTTCGAGGAGCTATGAAATGATTTTGGTCTTAACTTAGAAATTTTTGGGGTGTTATATATAATAATAATAATAATAATAATAATAATAATAATAATAATAATAATAATAATAATAATAATAAAGATCTCTCGTAAAGAGACCATATAACTAAAATAATAATTGTAGTTGGCCTAAAAAATTAATTATTCCGATATTTGATTAGGGGAGGGCATAATTTTGTATATATGAGGTATTCAATATTCGGTTCTAGGTGTGATTTGGATAGTCAGCTGATCTTTTAAACTAAAATTAGATGGATAAAAATAGGTTAAATGTTAAATGAACTAATGTATAACCTTGTCAACAATTTACTTCGAGTGAGACGAATTGAGTCAAAATATGCTAACAAAACGTCATAACTCAACTCACCCGACTCTAAAATTAATTGTTTTTATTTATTTTCTTATAAGTTGTTTGATTACAAACTTATTACCTATTCTGTTATGACTCAGACTATCGTGAGTGGAATACGCACTAATGCACCTTGTGGGAGAATAAACCACCAACTGAAACTAAACCCAACACACCATTTTTAAAACAAGTTAACCATATAAAGCAAAGAAAAGTAGTTTTCAAACAACCAAGGATTGAGTCCCCATAAATTCAACAAATAGCTAAAACATTTGAGAAAATAACCCCTAAGAACTGTAAGTAGTGGTACCAAAACTCTAATCTAACCAACAGTCAATAATGGGGATGTAACCGCGAAACTAAAAACATAACTTACCGACTAATGTCTTTGAGTATATTATAATTTACTTTATTTTTATTGTATTTAATTTTTTTCTGAAGGAAGCAAATAAAAATAGTGTTGTGGAACACGTCTCTTTATTTGTACTATGTATAAAAAATAATGCTATCTTTATAAAAGATTTCAGTTAACTCAATTATGGAGTTGAAGTTTTGATTTTGATTTTTATTTTTGGAGATTAAAATGAGTTAGGACTATTTTACTTAATTCTTATCTTGCCTAATCTATTTTCCCCTATTCATATGGGTGATTGCAATGATAAATTATAACCCATCCAAATGAAGTTCAGTTCCTTATTTACCACAAGTATAAGTAAGAAAATTTATTAAATAAAACAGGTGTACACTACAACTTGATAATAATAGACATCATATGTTCATTAATTTTCATATGATCTAAACTTCATTGCATTTATTTAACATAAATACAAGAAAGTATACATAAACTTTGTACTACATTATTTAAGGACCAATCATCAATGAAAAAAATAAGTGTCAATTCTACAAACATGAAACTCTTTTTTGCTTTTATTTTTCTTGCTTCCTTCCCTTTTGGGACTGGAAAAAATGGTTTAAGCTATTCGACCATATGAGAGTTTAACAACAAAAGGTGAAAAAATCATACAAACTTTTTTTGTGGTTCAAAAAAATTCAAAGTTGCATGATGGTCCACGTAACCCAAGATCTTCACATCGTTTGGTTCCTGGGGGCCCTGACCCATGACAAAGTACAAATCACCCTCAAACAACACCAATAAAATCAAACAAAATTATATATACAAACTTAACCTTGTAGCTTTATTTATTTTATAGAAGAAAGTTTTTGTCATTTCTCTTGAACCTAGATTGGAAGCGTATTTATGATTATTAGATACTCATGTCGTTACAATTGAAAACAAATAGTTTTTTTTTAATCTAATATGCATATTTAGTCAATGAATGAAATACCAATTGAAAAATGAGTAGTCTTTGTACTAATATTGAAAGTCTATAGTTATACTTACCTTATTTTTTTTCTCTTGGGAGGGGGGGGGGGGGTCAAGATAGAAATAATAAATTGCGACAGTAAATTATCTTGGATACTTACAAAATCATGACTAAAAGAAATTATCATTCCAAGATCTTATATCT
>JAJOOH010013455.1:0-32837 GCA_029582605.1 Solanum gracilifrons
TGGTTTTTTTTTTTTTTTTTCAATTTATTTTAGTAGTTGTATGTGACAGAAGTATTCAAATCTATACCAGGTCACTGTCTCAAAAGAAAAAAAATCACCTTAAATTTAAGGATAGGGAGGAACAGACATGTACCAGCCCCATGATCATGCTTAGCTGGTAATATCAGTGGCTCACAATTGAAGATTTATTCCTTTTTTTTTTTATATTGGATTTAATTAATTAATTGATTTTACCTTTTTTGTGGAATTTATATTCCGTTCATTTTATTATCCAAAAAAGACAGCTTTTTGTTGAGACCAAAGTCACAATTTTAACGAGGACAGCGGTAACCCCAAGTCGCACAAATTTGAAAAATTGAAGAAGCAAATCGTTTTTTTTAATTTGAAATTATTTTGAAGTTGAATTTAAAGTTTGAAAAGGTGCTTTAGACTTACTTTTCAAGTGAGTTTTTCTCATGAAATTTTTTATTTTATTTTAAGTTAAATGTGTATTTAACCATAACTTAATTTTTAAATAGTATTTTTCATTTGAATAAATATCATATTTCTCAATTTTTCATGTTCAAACTTCAAAAACCTATTCATGATTTTCTCCTGTCACAATTTTCATGCTAAATCGATCCAAAATAATTCGTCATAACCTTCATTAAGAGATGAGTTTGAACTCTTCTATGTAATATTTATTTTGTTGAGATGACTCTTCGCTTATGATTGGAGAGAAATCAGAAAGAAAAAAATTACTGCAAATAAAGGTTTTTCCACTGCGAATCAATGAGAAATTTGTGTTATAGAACCTGATTTTTCCACGCATTTTTCATTGAAGCATTTCACAGAGAAAATGAATGGTGAAAAACAAATTCTCATTAAAATAGTGAACAATTTTATAAGTTTTCCATATGAAAAATTACTATTTTTTCTATTCTCACTAAAAAAAAATAAAAAAATTTAGCACAAATTTTGCAATGATTCTACAAATGTTCATCAAGTGCTAATACTTAAATTGCTGATAGATTAATACTCTTGTTTTTGCTCATAGACTTATGTATTAATTATTATTTATTTCTGTGAGAACAAGTCCGAAAAAGTCTATAGACTAGCATGTACATAATTTACACTTTTTTGGTTGAATAAAGACTTTTTTCATTTAGCTAAGAAAAAAAAAACTTTCATATCCTAAAATTACTTATGTTTCAAAAATCTTTTCCTATTTTATCCATATACTTTGTGTATGAAGTATACCGGTTAACATAAAAAGCTATACATATATATAGTTGATTTTGAATATGTTATTAGTTCAAAAATGTTTATTTATATAGCTTAAAAAATCCTACTAATTAATATTTTACCCATCAAAAACAGTAATATTTTAATTTAATCACAAAGTCAAAATGAACGGGACATAAGGAAAACAACAGCATCATAATTTTGCACGGGAAATCAATTTCAAAACAATATTTCTAAGAAAAGAAAGATGCAAACATCAAAGTCAACAATTTTTTGACAAAATTGAGTTAATATTCTTCACTCAAATCCTATAAATATGGCAAAATTAGAATAAAAGATATTCTTGATAGGTATTATAAAGTTGTTTTACTTTTCTGAATAAGTAAATTTTAGGTTTAGCAAACATAAAAATCATATTTGTATGTTATAGCTATAGTTTGTATACTTGCGGTCCATAGCAAACTTTATGTTTGCTATGACTATTAATCTGTATATTTCGGTATACATATACATAAAAAATATGTATTTGGGCTATTTGTATATTTTGGTATACAAATGAGTCTTGCATTTGTATATTTCGATCTATTTGTATATTTCGGTATACAAATGGGTCCTGCATTTGTATATTTCGGTATACAAATGGGTCCTGTATTTGTATATCTCGGTATACAAATGAGTCCTGCATTTGTATATTTTGGTATACAAATGGATCCTGCATTTATATATTTCGGTCTATTTGTATATTTTGGTATACAAATGGGATGACAAAAAATATGAAATGTTTACTGCGAATTACAAATAAAAGAAACTATGGCTATAACATTTAATTTGAATTAATAGTTTATTATTTCATACAATTTTCCCTTCTTGAAATGTGCATTTTTAATAGATGAGTTTTCATATATATATATATAGAGAGAGAGAGAGAGTGTTTCTATATCTATTAATTTTTACTTTAAAAGGTTTCAAAAGTAATTTCCATATCTTATTTATCAATTATTTTTTATAAAATAAACTAAATAATGAGAGGAATAATGAAAGTGTGGCGGATTTTTAATTTTATTTGTTAAAAGGGATGGGGATATGGAATATTACCCCTCTAATTGATCATGAAAACCAAAAGTACGAAGTTTTTACGAATATCGTGAAATGTATATTTGATAAAAAGATTAATATATAAATAAAATATCATAGATTATTAAAATATTTGACAAAAAGTTAATCTATCAAGTCTAATTAAAAAATGACTTGTAATGTGAATTCAATATTACTAAAACAAATGAAACTGAAAATGTAACATAAGTTATAAATTCAAAACAAAATATTTAACATAATACTCTTATCACAAATTTCAACATAGCATACATAAATATGATTTATTTTTTTATTTTTTATTTTTAAGAAAAAGCGTAAGTCTATAACCTTACTTAAGAATAAATCTATTTTAATTTAAAAATTAGAATACTAATAAAATTATGCTAATGAGAATATAAGCATGGCATAGAGAAATAGATAATACGAAAAATTCCATAGAATCACGTGAAGTAAGGTTGAAAATGAGAAGAAAATGAAAAATAATAATATAAAATATAAAATAAACTTTTAGAAAATTTTAAAATAGTAAAAATAAAAAAAGAACTAAAAATAATAATAAAAAAATTAAAAATAAATAAATTAAAAAGTAATCAGCTAGTAGTTACACGATGTAATTACCAGCAATTCACAACCTCTCCTTGTGAATTAGAGAGTGTAATTACCCCCTGTCAATTACATGCTAACCAAATAATTACCTGTCCAACCAAACAGGACAGACAGTGTAATTACACCAAATTCAATTATCAGGGTGGCTTTCCAAACAGGCCCAAGTATTTAGTATAAATATTAGGTGTAAAAAAAAATCTTACATACCAATTTTTGCTGATTTGGAATTACACGTGGCAAGAAAATGCTATGCTGGACATATTAGATAGATTCTTTCTTACACATGTGACCTCATTATAGGATAGTTGCTTAAAATGGACGAAAACTTTTTGATTATTATAGTGGCGTGGCCATATAAATCAGGGCGGAGCTAGCATATCGATTACAGATTCGATAAAACTCACTATAGATCATGTCTTTATAACATAAAATTACTCAAGATGTATAAATAATTTCTCAAAGATCTTTATAATTTTTTAAAAATAATCTAAAATTCATAAATTTAAAATTTTAATTCCATCTCTCGCAATAATTTAGTCAATCCAATGAGAAATGGTCTTGGAGTCAATGACATAAAGAGCATAAACAAAGAAAATAAGTTTATTGAAGTGGCCCTAATCTTTCATAAACTTATGATTTATTATTAGACAAACTCAATTATAGAGGAATTTTCCTAGTAGTGGCCACTTGGTAAAGCAATTTTAACATAGATGGCAACTATGAGTATGATGTTTGATTAGGTTAATCACACTTAATCAATTAGCTATAGAAACTTACTTTAGCTTTTCCTTGAAAATACATAAGAGGATTGTTCGCGATAAAAATAATTACTCCGTTTTCAATTTTATTCTCGGTAGTAATTATTTTTGAAGATTATAAAACTATAATTATGGAGTGGTGACACATAAATAAAGTAAAAATCTAACTAAAAGATGTTATATTTTAAAGATATAAATAAAAGTAAAATAAAAGAACATTTCTTAATTAATATTTTTTTTAAAGTATATATAAGAAAATAAAATACGATAAATAATTTAAAACGAAAGAAGCAACTTATTTTCTGAGGCTGGAAACATTCTTCAACACTCCACGTGCGGCATGTTCCCAGAATTGAGTATGAAAATAATTTTGGGTCAATCGATCATTAAATTAATTAATGTGCCAAACCTATATCCTTCGTTTCAAGTGCAAAATTCAAATACACGTTCCATTATTATTTTTATTATTAGGGGGTATTGCTCTTTATCTATAGATAAGATCAAATAGAAAAAAACTTAATTCCGCGGGGGGTGGGGCTGATGCAATTATGGTTAATATGGTGTTTATTGAAGTTGATGAGCTAGTAGTACAAGATTAGAAACAATGGACACTGCATGACGTATCTTAAATATTTCTTTAATTCTATTTTTAACGGCGATGGACATGAGACTATTAAAAACAAAAGTTTTATCACAAATTAGTGAAAATTTTGTATTAATAATTTTTATCGAATTAGCTCATTGGGAAAATATATGGTAAGAAATTGAATTCTCATCGAAAATACTGAAAAACTTTATATTTTTTTAGAATGAAAATAGTAATATTCTTTTTCTCACCAATTCAATCAAACATATTTGTGGAAATAACCAATGAACATTTTTCGATAGTTTTAGTGAAAAAATAATGATTTTGTAGTGTGGGTGGGGACAATGGTAGTTAGGGTTTGTGCGAGAGAAAATATATATATAAAAAAAAAAAGAAGATCTCCAAAATTCCTAATATGGTTTGTAAATAAATAATTTCTATATTAGTTACGATAAATATAAGAGCAAATTTTAGGAATAACAAACATAAAAATCATATTACTGATCTATAATGTCACGCCCCGAGCCTATACCCTGGACGTGGCCGACACTCAAGAACCATTGTTGACCCCAATCGAACCCTTGGTCTAGCTTACTTACTTAGCGGAAGACTTAAACATAAGAGATAAAACTCATGCAATAACTTAAAAGATAATAACTTATCCAAAATGGCAACTCAAGTCTTAAACAGATACAACTGAAATGAATAAGACTAAAGAACTAATACTATCTGTCTGACTGTCTATGAAGCCTCTAAAACAACTGAGATGGATGTTAGGACAAACCCCACAACATCTTAATGAACTAATAATAAAACTGAAAGCAATAAAAAGGAGTCCTCTGGAATGCAAGGAGGCTCACCAACTGACTCTGGAGTGCTCAATTGGATCAACGAGGCGCTGGATGCTGATCCTGATTACCTGAGTCTGTATCATAATAAGATGCAGGTTAACTGACATTAGTACATTGAATGTACGAGTATGTGAGTTGGAATGCTAAACATAACATAGGCTTGAAAAAATTCTGATAGAAACACTTACCTTGACTTTTCTCAACTCATGAATAACTTAAGTCAATATAAAACAATAAAACACATGCAATATATGTAAAACTTGTAAAACAGTGGAAAAACAACTTAGTTCGTTAAAGAAATGCAATAACAAACTTAACTTTACTTATATAATAAAGTAATATAGTTTCTGTGGGAGATTCTCTAACCGACAACCACCACTATAAGCCTAAGTGGTGGTACAATGTTTTACCTCACGCTGCCAAGGACCGTCCTATACCTTGCCGGGGGTATAGAACCTACCTCACTAAGTGGATCCACTAGTCTATGCTAAAAACATCTTAAGGAGTCATCTAAAAAGTATGATCCTTTACTACCCATGATGGCTACATGGTTTATGGAGACTTGAGTTAATGTGAACTTGCATACCCATATCGATGCTCAATACTACTCCCAACAAATATATACTTAGCCCATATGTTTTAAAAACAACTTCTTCTTTGGTTTGAGATAATTACTCAAAACTTAGCTCAAAGGCTCTTTTGGAATCGCTGTTTCCTTTTCTTGTTCAAATGTGAAAACATTTATAAACTCTTTGGGAATACTTAGTTCCCTTATAACTTTTTAAGAAATGAACTCAACTCTTTACTCTTTGCTTAACTTGAAACTTGAGTCTTAAAAACAAAGTTAAAACATTGTTAAAAACTTTTGAAAACTTTAAGAACTTTACTTTGACTTGCTTCTTAACTTCTAGACTTGACTCTTAACTTCTCTTGACTTTGAACTTAACTTTCCTTGAATTGAATTATGGATTCAAGGTTCATGATCTCATGTTTATGGATGATTTCATGATGTTTAGATGTACCTTAGAGTGTTGGAATCAACTAGAAAACATAGGTACATTGCTAAGGAACACGTACGAAAAGGTGGGAAAGAAATAAGGATTACTGGCATCCCTGGCGCTCTGAGAGGCACGGGACGCCAGCCCTCAAAGTTCAGAGGGCTTGTTGGGGCGCTCTGGCTGGCGCAACACGCCAGAGCCCAAAGTTCAGAGGAACTTTTGTGACGCTCTGGCAGGCGCGGCTCCCCAAGCCCTTCCCCAGGTGAACTCCGACTTTTCTTGCTCGTTTTTCATCTCTAAACCCTCTAAATTTCAATGGTTCTTTCCCCAAACACTTAGAATCACTTATACTCTCGATATGTGATAGATTTAACTCGAAACTACACCCAGAAACATGAATCAAACCACAAGAAACTCCAACAACACAACCCATAAGAATTCAAATGAATATCATCAAGAACTCAAAGGATTTACTTTCAAATCAAACATATTTCGCTGAATTGAATCATGATTGGTGCATGGCTGAACTAACCCAATGCTATGTGAATCTCACATACCTTGTAGGGATCCCTCCCTGACGAAATCCACAAGCTAACTCAACGATCTTGACGAATCTTGAATGTTCTTCTTCTTTCTCCTCTTCTTTTCTCTTCTCTCAAAACCCTAACTCTTTTGGTAAAAGTGTAAACTGATATAATTCAGCTTAGACCCCTAAGTAATTACCAAAATCGAATTAAAATAAAAGGTTAAGGAAAAGACCAAACTACCCTTTCAAAATCCGGACTGGACTTTCCTTATTCCAATAGCCCAACTTTCAAAAGGCATAACTCACTCATGCGAACTCGGATTTGCGCAAACTTGGCGGCGTTGGAAAGATCATTCCAAGAGATTTCCTACCATATCTAGAAGTACCTCTAACTCATCCTGAGCTAGAAGTTATGGCCGTTTGAAGTTGACCAAAACTCAACTTTTTCTAACTTGAACAAATTTCTAGATTTTCATTCTTTTAAAAAAAAATAATACTATTTCCAATTATTATCTTCTTCCTAGTTATTTCAAATTGCGAGATGTTACATATAACTATAGTTTTGCTATTTTGCTATGGAACATCTGATTTGTATAAATCACAGACATCTGATTTGTATAAAATCGCAGCGATTGTATATATATATCGGCTAGATAATTGTATATATGTAACTACTATGTATATGTTTCAATGATTATGTTTGTATATTTGTATAAAAATTGAATATGTATACAATTGAATCGAGTTAAAACATTTGTATTTGTATATCAAATCTCTCTCTCTCTCTCTCTCACTTTATACAAACACAAATTATACATTGTATTTTGTATAATTTGTATTTGTATAAAGCGAGAAAGAGAGAAAGGCAAAAGAGAACTGGGTAGGGGAAGATTTGTATTTGTATAATTATAAGTGGATAGGAAGAAGAGATATGTATTTGTATATACAGTTCTCTCTCGCTTTATACAAACACAAACACAACTTATACATTTGTGTTTGTATAAAGTGAGAGGCGAGCAAGAGAGTGGCGAACGAGATTCAAGGGAGAGGTAAATGACAAAAAAATTGTTGCGAATTGGAATTAAATGAAACCGTAGCTATAACATTTATTTTGAATTAATACTTTTCTATAATGCACAAATTTTCCTAAATATAAATTATATTTATATATGTAAAAATCCCTTTTATGTGATGAGCTATTAATATGCGCCTAGTAGTTTTGCATTACTATGTATGGTAATATTGGGCTGTGTTGCCAAGGAACTTGGCCAACCAGGCGCAGCAAAAAAAAAAGGCCCTGACCCAGAATGAGCTACCAGGCCAGGTCAGCTTGTTGTGGCATGGGTTCGTGGGGATTCAGTTATTATCGTATATTAACTTAAAATTATTGTAAAAACTCATAAACTTTAAATCATGAATATGAATCATACCGTTGAAAAAAAAGAAAAGAAAAAAGAGCATGCATTTACTCACTACGCATTAATGTATAATTAACGTGAAGAAAATTTTCGCTAGTGAGTACTCTCATATTATTTGTCCACCTATTATAAATAATTGTCCCAAATCAAACCAAGATAATAAATATAAAATTAGTACAATATAAGATTATAAAATTACAATGTCAAACTCATGTAACTAATTTTTTTCTTCGTATCTTTTAATTAATTACCTTCAACATTCTCTACTAATTAAACTATATAATATAATTAATACTCTTAAGAAATATGGGATGATTTTCTTGTACTTCTTCCACTCTTCCAATTCCTTAGTATCTGTATTCTTTGAACTGTCTCCATGAATGTTCTGCAAAATTAAACCATTATATATCCTCTGAATAAATACTGGAAACAACAATTTCTAATTTATATTTTACTTGTCATAGATCAAATATAAATAATGGTGTAGCAACCGAGCATTCCTGGATTTGAAGTTTATGAATTTTACACAATTTCAAGTTAATAAATACAATAATAATCAAGTTTACAATCAAATATTTATCTAGAGATATTAGTAAATTTTTGAATACAGCAAAGTTATTGAATTTATGTGAATTCATAAACGACAGTAGGATAGAAGAGGTTTAAGACTGAAATGTATAAAGGTACATACTCCCAAGGTACATCTCCAGCAAGCATCCAATCTCCTTCTTTGTCTTGGTACAATAGTGTAAAGCGTCCATCATTTTCATCACAACTCTCATGTGCTGCATATAAATTAACCAAACTTATTCATTCAATTCTTAATTAATTCCTTGTTGTTATTTTGTAAAATAAATAAATAAAAAGAGGACATGATATTTTAATTTTCATATTTTTATATAATAATAGGAGTGAATTAATTACTTACATTTATGAAACATTTGGAGCAAGGTGTTAGTAAGGATTTGGTAAGAATTATATAACATTAGATCAATTTTTCTTCCAATGGCTACTCCTTCCATTTTAACCTTCACATACATGGAATTTCTAATTCCAATATTGTGTCTATGATTAATATTATTATTATTATGATTATTTTTGTTCCATCCAACTTCATGATTAATCCCATGAATAAGTTTTTTTCTCCATGATTTAATTGGTGGCCACCCCACTACTCCATTTTCTTCCTTGAATTCCCTGCATCACAAATTCATATTTATTAATTAGTAATAATTAATATATCCTAAGATCAGCTAAAAATAATGATTTTTAATACACTCAGGAAATTAAACTAGAATAATAACAATATTGTTAGACAAGAAATTATAAGTCAAAGCCATTAATTAGGATTTCTAACTTATGATTCTGGACTTATTTTGACTTAATAACAAGTGTTTAAAGCATTTTTTTAATCTTACCCAAATGGCCAAACAATATACCAGTGTTTAAAATCTGTTTTGACTTAAAAACACTAAAAAATAAGTCAGTCCAAATAAGCTCTAAGTTTCCAAGTACATATACAAGTATGTTCAAGTAGATAATGATATGGGAGATCAATGAGGAGCAGTGGTGCAGTCATAGTTTTCAGTAAGAGAGTTTAAAATATGATAAAGTAAATAAATAATTTGAAAAAAGTTAAAAGTGTTTCAATATTTTACTATAAAATAGTTTAATCATGTATAAAATAAAATAAATTTCCTTTAAAGGACTTCGAATAAACCCTTAGACCCTATCTGACTTCGCATCCAACGAAGAGTTAGTAAAGGTATGAATGAAACTACATAAACATGTAGTAATAATATATTTACAACAAATAGCAGATAATTTACATTTCACACATTTTGTAACATAAACTTACTGATTATAACAAGCTTCAAAATTTCTCCTTTTTTGATGACCATCATCATTATCATCTTCTTCTTCATTTGGTTGGCCATTCCATATAAGCAAAGGTAATGTTTTACCTTCAACTTTGTTGCTACCATAATCATCATTATTAATCTTCTTCATTTCTGAGATGTTGTCATCAAATGTGTCAATATTAATGTTGTCATTTAGGTAGGAAGATTTGATAGGATTAACAAAATGGGAATTAGGAAGTGCAAGACCAAGACCAAGACCAAGCTCAAGTTCCATCTCATAAATGATATCACAAAAATACCTATAGAGATTATAAAAGAATTGGTATAATTTGTTGTAGATGTTTATTTATTTATATATAAGTAAATATTAATGTGTTAGAAAAAGGAAAGAGAGGAGAAGGAGAATTGCCTGGTGAGAAAAAGAAAAAGGGAGAGAGCATTGAAGTTGGGTCGGCCAAAAGAGTAGCAAACATATCGACACCTCACAAAAGCATGTTTTTGGACCATCTCTCCCACACACTTCTATACTAGTGGCATAGTTTCTGTTCGTGTATATATCACAAATTATAGTAAATTACGATTAAGAAGATAAATATTTAAGTTGAGGTGCAAATATTTTGCTTTTTCTAAGGATATTTGAGTCTACTGCAATATAATTTACACCGATTCAACAGTAGAACTCTTGACTTATCTCCTTCATGATACAACAATATAATTCAACAATGTCGTATAACTCAAAAACTTCAAATTACATTGGAACTTATTCCTTCAATATAATATTTCGCTCTTTTCAGTAGTGAATAAGTTGGAGATTTAGAATATTTTTCGTTTTCTCCACTCTTTCTTTCAAATACTAATCTCACTACACATTACAATATTTTCGCACACTAATTCTCATAATTTTAAAGATATTTCATTTAGACAATCGAATTAACATATTAACTTTTAATAAAATGTTTCAGTTAGTGATTTAATACAACAAATAAAGGATTTAGCGATAATAATATAATTGTCTCCATATTATATTTAACGGCAATAATAAATATGAGTGTTTATAATAACACTCTATATAAATATTGCTAAAAGTTTTAGTGATTCTGGATGCAATGACGTTTACTCAATCTTTGCTAATAGGAAAATATATTACCACAAAATGTCTCTTTTGTTGTAGTGACTTTAGATTCAACTTTGGAATTTTTTTGTGTATATTTTTATTCGTCTATTAGATAATTTATTTTACATTATTGATATATATTACTTAGTTTAACTCTTGAATTAACAATTAATAAAGTGTTTATTGATTTTCCTTTTGTTTTCAACTTTTCATATATAAAGTAGAGCTTAATTAATTCTCTTGTGATCCGTCCGACAATGCAGCTGATGGTACAATCTCTTGTCTTTTACTTTTGTTACCTCCTAAAGAAAATTACAAATGGAATATATGATAAATACATTTTTTTCCTTTGTTAAATTAGGTCTTGAACTTTATTTTACTAGTCATAACTCAAAAATTAGTTTAACGAAAAAAAAAGAGATCATCCAAATTATACTAGAGCCCAAAGTATTTGTCTTTCACCGATCATATAGAATTCATTCTATTCATCACCTTTCTCTCCAAGCTCAGTTACAAATATTCTGTATCAGAGGTTCCACTATCTGGTCTAGTGTGTACAGGTACATTCATGAAGTACTCCTATATTAACTCCGATAATTGTTCGAGACCCTAAAGATCCGCATCGAATTAGGTCTAACTCTAATAACGTAAAGAAGTTTAATTTCTTAAATGAACTCAATTTCATTCACATTGTCCCACATTTCCTTCTTCTATGAATACTTGTTTGACCTATTGATCCAGCATGCAGTCCTTTGTTTACCAAGAAAAAGTAAAAGATACTATATAATTTTCCATTAACAATCAATGGTAAATTGAACATTATAATAAAGTAGAACAAGAATATATATCTTCTCCCTTTAATTTTCTAGTTGTTGGAAAATGACAAATCATTACTAATTAAAGGATTAATGGCTAATTCAAGATTTAATGCGTGTGAACGAAACTTAAACGTGTTTTATCAAATAAAGTATTAAAGCAATTTTTTTTTTTTGTCTGGCATGACAAATGTTTGGACAAATTTAGGTCATGACTTGTTTATGTCCCCATTAAAATATGAGTAAATTTTCCTTTAATTAATTTTGAACCACAAAAGGCGGTTAATACTTCATAACGAATTACTGCTAATTAACTTAAGACTTTACAGAAATAAATTATTTAGAGAACAATTATATGGAATTTCTTAATTAATTAATCGGTAGTCTGAAGATAATAATAAATTTATCGTTTATAACGTGTTAAAATTAAAATATATACGAATTTGTAAAAAATAAAAAATAAAAAAATTAGTATAACCTAAGGATAAATTTAAGACCAGTCAACCATCATGATAATGATGTTATTTGACTTGTACGTTTGAATACGATCTTTCTGGTTACACTCATTAGAAGTAACAATTATTAATCGGGGCGGAGCTAGTGAAATAGTTACAAGTGAATTTAATAATTTTTATTTAGATTATATATTTGTGTTAAATAATTTATTAAATGTATATGATGTATTTAATTGGCTTGGGACCCGGTTCATTGATCCGATTATTATTACAATATTAATTTGAGATTGTTATAAGATAAATCACTGTAAATTTAAATTAAATTTTTGAATTTGCCTCTGATTATTACTATCATATGTCTAATTAACTAAGATTAAATTCGGACATGTGATACATGTCTGAGATGAAAGTTCAAGAAATTAAAGTCATGATGCAACCACTCTCATCAATTGAAAAATCTCCAAAAAAAATCACGAGAAAATTGGCAAAATACTCTATTGGTTTTGGTTGGTTAGTTTGGAAGCATGCGACTTGATATTTCTAAATTGGATTAAGGGTTGATTCCTTGTGTCAGATATTTTTTTCCTCATTCAGTATTCAATATTCATATTGAAATTCGATTAATTTAAATTCGCATTGTGTAAGGTCCATTTGGGAGAAGGTGAAATCTTTGTTGAACATATTTTCACATGAAATAATATAATATGGTTTTTGGGGGGTAATTGGGTGGGGTGAAATCTCTAGTTAGATCGACAAAGCAACCAGCGTAGATAGACAATGGTTTGGTGAGTGTTTTGGGGTCAATTTGCTTTCAAGAATTTTAGACAGTTATTGGTGGAACATATTTTATTTTTTTCTCAACAATAATAATTACTCCTTCGATTTCAATTTGTTTTTTTTTAGTTTGACTGAATTGCAAAAAGGCTAAGAAAGTAAAAGAAAAAAAAAAATTCTTAGACCTAGTCGTTCTGAATCTCTTATATTAAAGATATGTATAACGTATCAATTTTTTTTAAAAAATTATCATCTTAAATATGTCATAAGAAAACTTTGAAATTAACAAGTTATTGAATTATGATCGTGGTATGTAATGATCATGTGGATCTAATAGACCAAACAAAATGGAGCTACCTTAGTGGGGATGAATATATCATATGATGAAGTCATGGATCACATTGTTGTCTAATTAGGACTTGTTTTTTTTTTTTCCTCCAAAAGAAGTCATATGTCTCCCAAGACTTAACATTTTGGGGTCAGTTTTGAGTACTGATGTCTGAATTTTTTCTATCAAAAAGTATGCTAAGAGAACAATTAAATATTGAAATTCAGCTTTCTTTTATTTTTTAAAAAAACTTTAAAAGGCCATAGAAAAAATTTAAAAGCCATTAATTTAGAGCGTGAGACGAGTTTACTACAAACGATATCATAATAAAAGGCTCATATAATAAAGAGTCCCTAAATCTCCATTCCACAAATGATGTGTCATGTGTGGGACTCAACACATTAAACTTTGATTCATTTTCTGATACTCCCTCTGTCCCTAATTATTTGTCCATTTTTGAATTGACACACCTATTAAAAAATCAATAATTGACATATCAAGTTTATCATTTTACCCCTATTAATTATGAAATTGATGAATTAAAAACTTAATATTTTCAAGAAATTCTACCTTTTCCAAAGTAATTAATTGAGGGTATAATAGGTAAAAAAAATTGTCCTTTCTTGATTAGTCAAAATCGACAAATAATTAGGGATAACTAAAAAAAAAATGTGAACAAGTAATTAGGAACAAAGGGTGTATTAATCATAATTAAATGCAACAAATCATACAAGAAAGATAAGGTACACGTATGTGAATTATTAATTGATCATGAATGATTACAAGTAAAACAAAATTATGTTGTCTCGATGAAATGTATAATATCTAATATATTGGACCACCTCATTTCAAAGGATATTTCAAAGTGTCACTTAGGCATGCACATGACAAAATTAAAGAAATTCAATGTATAATATATATACATAATTTCTTTTTACCCTACATGGTATAATATTTCGACAAAGGTGGCTCCACTATTGTCAAGATGAATGTCTCTTAGTAATTTGTTTTCCTCAATTTCAATTTTGATGTTTCAATTTATATGAATTTATTTGTTTGAATACGAAGTTTATGACCAGTTTTAAATATGCCATAATATTTGTGTAGTTATAAGAAATTTCTCAATTAAATGTAAATAAAAATTAAATTAAATAACTTTCAAATTTAAGAAAAACCATTCTTTTTAAATGCACTAAAAAAGAAATATGATTATGTTAGAAGTGTAGCATTCTTGTCTAGGAAAAATGTACATGTTCAATAAAGCAAAGATGATAAAAAGAAGGAAAAAATGTTTGAAATATATTTGAACTTTGGCCGAAATTGTTGTTACGATATCGAACTTTGGAAAGGACCTTTTACCCCCTGCACTATTTAATAGTGTATTTTAAAGGTATATATGTGTCCACATGGACATCATAAATATTGCATAATTATAAATAGTAACGTGTCCACGTGGGCACATAAATACCTTTAAAATATACTATTAAATAGTGCAGGGGGTTAAAAGGTCCTCCATAAAGTTTGGTATCGTAACAGTAATTTCAGCCAAAGTTAGAATATTTTTTAGACACTTTTCCCTAAAAAGAATATCAACAACACATGATTACTTTATTCTTCCTTTGAACAAAAAAAGAGAAAAACTTTATTCCTCTTAATTGATTTATGGGAGTCTATTGGCTACTAGAGGAGGAGCTTCCTTTGAAAAGCAAATACATAGTGCATTGTACATTGTAAAGAAGAAAGAGAAGTTCCAAACACAAAAAAATGTGTTTATTACTCTACAAACACATTCTTCTTCTTTTCTATTATTTTTTTTTTGGTTATTTTCAAGATTTGCGCCGTGTAGCATTTATCTTAGTAGGAAGAGCTACTCAATAAAATTTATTTATATCTAGGACTTGAATTTAAGCTCTTTAAGAATCTTATACATTTTAGGAAAAAATACCTACATATATAGGGAAAAGGGTCAAATATGCCCCTAAACTATTCAAAAAGGTCTAGATATACCCTCCGTTTAAAGTTTGGCTCACTCGTGCCCTCGTCGTCCAACTTTTCGTCTAGATATGCCCATATTAAACGCCAAATAGAATTGCCACGTCATTTTTACACTACCACATGGCATTGGAAAAGGGTCAAATATACTCCTAAACTATTCGAAAAGGTCTAGATATACCCTCCTTTTAAATAAACTACCCTACCCATTTTCAACAAAAAATTTTAAATTTTTATTTTTTTCAATAAATCCCGAAAATGAGTAATTGACTAATAAAAAAATAGCAAAAATATGAAAAAAAAAAATTAACGCCAAAAATTCGCAAATAAATATAGTAACCTTAAATTCAATAATTTTTTTAAATTTTTATTTTTTTCGATAAATCACGAAAATGAGTAATTGATTAATAAAAAATATGAAAATGACTTTATGCTGAATTTTTAGGTTATATTTTTCATATTTTTTATTAATCAATTACTCATTTTCGGGATTTATCAAAAAAAATAAAAAATTTAAAAAATTGTTGAAATTGTTGAATTTAAGGTTACTATATTTATTTGTGAATTTTTTGCATTAATTTTATATATTTTTCCTATTTTTTATTAGTCAATTACTCATTTTCGGGATTTACCAAAAAAAATAAAAATTTAAAAAAATTTGTTGAAAACTGGTCGGGTAGTTTATTTAAAAAGGGGGGGGGGTATATATAGACCTTTTCGAATAGTTTAGGGGGGTATATTTGACCCTTTTCCAATGCCACGTGGTAATGTAAAAATGACGTGGCAATTCCATTTGGCGTTTAACGCCCAAAGGGCATATCTAGACGAAAAGCTGGACGGTGAGGGCACGAGTGAGTCAAACTTTAAACGGGGGTATATCTAGACCTTTTCGAATAGTTTAGGGGCATATTTGACCCTTTTCCCAAATATATATAAGATTTTACCATAATCTCTAAAATTTTCAATCATTTACAAAAAATTCAAAAATCCCCTCTCGAATTTATCACTCTCCTCTTGCTGATACATCCCTATCCCCCTCTCAGATACATCCCTCACATGTGTATCTAGAAGTCCAGTGATGTATCTGGATGTCCTATCCCCTCTATGATACATCCTCATCTATGTATCCGAATGTCCATTGATGTATCAAGAAGTCCACTAATGTATTCAAAATCCATAAAATTTAAGAAATTTTTGTAATTTAAAAAAAAAGTAAGAAAATAATGTAATTAGTTCTTAATATGTAATTTATGTAAATTATACCTCATTTTCTACAATCTTATTTGGTACCAAAAGCACTCACGAAAAGGATTAAAATCGAAGCGGGCCTAGTAGAATCACGGGTTCTCGGTGGCCCAACTTTGTTATTCCATCTGTGGCGCGTGATAGTGACGCTTAATTCCATTTAGGAACAAAAATTCACCCTCCCAATCATAAACGCACCAAACAAGTAGGCACAAAGTCACCCACCTCTTATTACGGTGGATTGATAAGTATTTTTTCATTTTTAATCAAAGATTTTGAGTTGAAATTTTTTGGAATCGCCTTTATTAAGAAATGTTTTAATAGACTTTTGGACGCAAATTCAAATTCAATTGAACTCCAATATAAATATTAGACACTGAATTAAAAAAAAAATAAAAAAAATAGGCAGAAAGTGAGAGTAGAAAGCAATTGAATTGAATTCTTTATGTTCCACTTAGAATTTCCTCCAACATAAGCCAACCACAACCTTAAATCTGCACCAAAGAATCAATCAATCACCAAAAGATATATATAATAATACTACTAAAACCATAACTATATGTTAATATTAGAAAACTTAAGGAGATCAAATTAGAGTCTTTAAAATGGTGATGTTATGAATCAAATATAGTTTTAGTTTACTACTTATAAATGGTGTACTAGTTATGGAAGTTTTAAAGAGGGATGAAGAAGATGTTAGTCCTAGATTTTCATTTCAAAAGAATGGATCATCATTGTCTTGTGTAGTACCACCATTTTTGCTCAGCCCACAAAAGAGTTTGTACTACAACAAGTTACCTGAGGAGCCACTCAATCTCACAATACTCAAATTGGATGGCTCTTCCTTTGGTATTTTTTCTTATTTTCCTCCTCCTGTTGAATTGTCTTATGAAATACTGAAATTGATCTCCATCTTTATGTGTCTGTATAGCGACGAATTCAAGATTTAGAGTCGGTGAGTTCAAATAGTACTGAAATTCATGTGTATAGCCCCTGAAACGGATCCAGAATTCAGAGTGATAGTTTCAGAGATTAGTTTTGTTTATGTGTGTACATATTTTTTTTATAATTGGGGTGGGATTACAAGGTAGGGGAATCCCCGTGTATATACATATACAATCTTGGAGCCAAGAATTTGGCGAAGGGTGTGCAAATTTTCTTCTCAGTTGTGTTAAGGTGGTGCTAAATTAAATATACACTCATAATAGCTAACATTTAACCTCTGTGCACCACATAATTTTCAAGAGCGTGCCACAAACCATCCTTCACCTAACATGGCTCCGCCCATGTACATATATGTATATGATATTTTAACACGTATATATGGTTTGAGTCAAAGATAGTAGGACATTAGGTGCTATGACACTTATTTTATACTACCTAGATTGATCCACATGTGGTTCGCTAGAATTGATGTATCTAGGGGGGGAGCTAGCTTGGAGGAAGGGGATTCATTTGAAATCCCTTCACTATTATGCAAATAGGGTGAAAGGTAGTCTTTTTTTGTGTTGTTTTGTTGTATATAAGTTTTCAAACGCCCTTGACATGAGAATTCTTTTAGTGGAGTGGCAAAGGGGGTTCAAAAATTGGTTTACTTAGTAAGCTTCATCATTGGTCATGTATCATATGTTTTTTCAAATGGTCAGATCAATTGAATTTTGTGTTGTGCAGATATTAAAGTTGCAAGGAATGGGACAGTGGCGGAGCTGAAACAGGCGGTGGAATCTGTCTTCAGTCATTTTCCAAAGACAGGAACAGGCAAAGTTTCATGGTATGTGCTTTGCAAAAAGGAACTTTCAAACTAAACTTCTTCTGTTGTAGATTGCTTGAGACTTATACTTCGATTTCTGTCTGACGTAATTTGCATAGCTGTTTCACTGTATATTACCTTAGCTAGTTCTTTCAAATTCACTAGTTTTATTGTGACAATATTACAGGTCACATGTATGGGGACATTTTTGCTTGAGCTACGATGGGCGGAAGCTACTTACTGATAGTGATTTGTTAGGAACCTATCGGATCAAGGATGGCGATAAGGTTTCTTCTCATTCATCATATTTCCGCTCTAGGAAAGTTCTCTTTTATCTAATCTTTATATGATTTGCTTATGTTACTTGTTGTCAAATGCATTGGAATATGCAATTTGTAAAAGGAGATGTATAGGCTTTGAAGAAAATTGATTCTTTCTTAGCCAAATCAGAATCTTGACTTCTGCAGTTGAATGTCTGTGGTTTGATATATTCCTGTTTGTTTGGAAATTAATAAGCTCCTTCGAGTACATCTTTGTTAGCAAATAATTCTGACTGCACTATAAAGAGGTGAAAATGGTCTGAAGAGAGACCTGTCAAAAGCAGGTTCAATTACTAAGGTATCTAAGGCTCTAAGGAGATTCTGGTTCAGATGAATTCTCCCAACCGAAAAGAAACAGATTTACTATCAAATTATTTTAGGTAATCGTGAAAATGTAAGATTGCTCACGTAGACAGATTTCTCATGGTGTTTGCGTATAGCCAGAGGCTATGATTTCTTTCACTAGTCTGATTATTAATCCGATATTGTCTATATTCTGGTTTATGAGAGTTCAGCAATTTCTTTCCACCCTGGAGTTGAGAATTTTTCAGATCATTGCTAATGATTATGTACTTTTTTCGTTATAAATCCCAAGTGGAACTGTTTGAACATTTCCTTAACGCGCTAATGCATGATGTTTTTGCATTTGCAGCTCAGTTTTATGAGGCATGTCTCCATCAGTTACAATCTGGTCAAAACGCGATCAGAGAGAGAGGACTCTAGTAAGAATGAACCTAGCATGTAAGATATGTATATTGTTTTCATCCTTATTGTTGGTTCATGTGTTTTAGTATTGCACTTCACCCATGCTTGTTATGGTATTGGTTTGCTATCAATGCTTGATTCTTCCATAGAATGTGAACACTAGGCCTTAGTTGCTGGATGCTTGGTCGTAAAAGTTGGTTCTTGTTCATCTAGGTGTTTCCATTTATAGTTTATATACTGGAATATTGTCATTTATATGTTCCATTTATAGTTTCTATGTCGATATCTTGCCAATACTGCTCATCATCATACCGATATAGACCTGGCTATGCCACTTTGTGTGATCATGCAGAGTTTATGCATATTTTTATGAAATGTTCACTATATGTATGAATTTGTCTTGCATAGTGGCATTGTAAGGGCACATAGATAACATCATCTTTGAAAATGCATTTTTGCAGATCAAAAGGCTGTGAAAGCAGACAACGGAGAGGTGAACGAGAGGGTAATCACCATCAAGATGACTTATCAGAGAACCAAAACAATAATCATGACAACAACAGGGGTGTTGCAGCTAATTGTGAATCCAGGTTGGTTCATTTGTTTAGAGGGTGGCTCCCATACAAATTGACAACCCCAGAGAGGAGAATGAAACAGAAGAGCAGCACATCAAGATCACACGATGGTCTACTTATGGAGTTCTAACAGTGTTGTGCTGTGATTAGTACTTTTGAAAGAGAGGAATCCAGCAACTGTTTGCAAATGTCAAAGAGAGTTGGAGAGTGAAATGGAAAACATCCACCTCTAGTTAAAGCTCTAAACTTTTGACTTTATAAAAGAAGATCAGTTGCTTGCCTATGCATCTGTTCCATTTCCTCATTTGCATATTTGTGTACATGAATTTGCTTGTGTAGAACACAAATCTCTCTTTGGTCATTAGAAACAGCAAATCCACTATCATCAGACTTGAACTTCTGCATTCTGGTTTGGGATCTCCCTGAGTATTCAAAAAGAGTTTGTGTTTTATACACTGACGGTATAAAAAGCTACTTACACAATTCAGTCACTCATGAACTAATTATAAGTACATACTACAAGGATTAAATGGTAATCTAGTCGAAATGTTAACTAATGGTACGTTCCTCAGACTTGTTCAAAAATGTCATTGTGATCCTTCAAAAAAGTTGTGCATTTTTGGAGGATTTTAGAAGAATCCGAGAAACTTCATACTAGCCTATCATCATAGGTTTAAACTACACTAATAGAGTAAACATTATTTACACTATTAGCATGTTTACTTGAACCGAGATAAGAAATTAGGCATATGAATTAACTTGCGGACCACAATTTTCAAACTTTTTAGTCACTCTACCAACTAATAACAAGTTTAACTTTTTTTTTTTCTGGTTTCCCATCTCATTATATCCGTCTTGGAGCCCTATTAATTTGGATTTGGCCCATTCAGATGTAGCACCCGTTACCAAGAACTCTTAACCTTATCCATTGCACCACGTCATTTGGAGATACTAAAATTGTGTAACTAATTAAGCAAGGATATGACTTGGAAAAATATACTCAGAGAGAAAAAGAATGACCTCACGTGAGTGGCACACCCTTAGAGCTCCAATTCTCAGCCTTATCGTATTGTGTGGCATAGATTGAGATAGCCTTTCTAAGATCTTCCTTGTTTCCTTTTGTTCAAAAAAAATAATCAAGATTCGAACCTCTCAAAAAGATTTTGTTTTTTTACAACTGCAAAATCCCAAGTTGCAGAAGAGTAGAAAAAGAAGAAGAAGAAGAAGAAGAAGCCATGGCCAACATGATGATGAGCTCCTCCAAAGTTTTAATCACTTCTTCATCCTCTACCATCCCTCCATCTCCAAGATTCAAACTTTCTCTCACCCAAATCCCTTTTCCAAAACTACCCCTACCCAAATCACCCAAATCCCTTGAAACCCTCTCAATCCCATCAACTCTCAAGTCTATTTCAGTCATTCTTGCAAGCTCATTGGCCATGGCACCGCCTTCACTAGCAGAAGAAATTGAAAAAGCTTCCCTTTTTGATTTCAACTTGACACTCCCAATCATGATGGCTGAATTCCTCTTTCTCATGTTTGCTTTAGACAAGATTTACTTCAGCCCATTAGGGAAATTCATGGATGAAAGAGATTCTGCCATTAAGGAGAAATTGAGCAGTGTGAAGGACACCTCTGCTGAAGTGAAGCAACTGGAAGACCAAGCTGCTGCAATTATGAAGGCTGCAAGGGCTGAGATATCAGCAGCATTGAACAAGATGAAGAAAGAGACTCAGCAAGAAGTAGAGCAGAAGATTGCAGAAGGAAGGAAGAAAGTTGAGGCTGAATTGCAAGAAGCTTTGGCTAGCTTAGAGAGTCAAAAGGAGGAGACAATCAAGAGTCTTGATTCTCAGATTGCTGCTCTTAGTGATGAGATTGTCAAGAAAGTCCTTCCTGTCAGTAACTAATTCTGAAAAGTTGTAATGTTTTTTTTTTCTTGGGATTGGTAAGAGTTAACAGCTTGTTTGGATGGATGGTTGTTACATGTAATATTGTACTGTGATGCTAGTTTAAAGACAATGTTTATTTTGATTGTTACTTAATTTTATTATATCATATCATTAAAACCATTGTTATGTAACCACAAAAAGTCTCATTTTATATAATGAGATATGGTGTGATCACGTTGTTATGCTGGTTTTTTTTTTTTTGTTGTTGTTGTGATGCTCTTGCAGGTGACATATATGGGGACATTGTTGCTTGGGCTATGATGGGCAGAAGCTACTTACTGATATTAATTTGTTAGGAACCTATTGGATCAAGGATGGTGATAAGGTTTCTTCTCATTTCATCGTATTTTCTCGGAAAGTTTTCTTTTATCTAATCTTTATATGGTTTGCTTATGTTGCTTGTTGCTAATGCACTGAAATATGCAAATCTGTAAAAGGAGATTATTAGATTAGGAACCACATTCCAATAATTTCCAGTCCATCTTATGTCCAGGCTTTGAAGAAACTTGATTTTTTGTTGAGATGAATCAGGATATGTCATTTTGCAGTTGACTGTGTGTGGACTGGCACAGATGGAGCTTATAAGTCAGAAGTTTGGCTGTAATTGTTCCGATTTGCATTTTCACTGTTTCGATGTAGGAGTCTTTGATTGGAAACTAAAAAGCGGTGCATATGGTCTGAAGAGAGACGTGTAAAAGCAGGTTCAATTACTAAGGCTCCAGAGAATTCTGGTTCATACGATTCTCCCAAACCAAAAGGCAACAGATTATCACTTACAAGTAAAGAGCTGAATATGGGCCAAAGCAGAGAACTCTGTTTATTATAAGTTAGAACTTTCTTTTGGAGATTTTAGATGGATTATCTTCCCACCTAATGAGATATGTACATTTTCCTTTATGAAGCACAAGTGAAACTGTTTGAACATTTCCTTGGCTCACTAATTCTTGATGTTTTTGCATGTGCAGCTCACTTTTATGATGCATGTCTCCATTAGTTACAATCTGGTCAAAACGTGATCAGAGAGAGGACCCTCATGAAAATGAAACCAAGCATGTAAGTTCTGTATACTGGCTCTGTCATTATTGTTGGTTCATCTGTTCTAATATTGCCACCCTATTGCTTTGCTATCAATGCTTGATTCTTCCATAGAATGCAAACACTAGGCCTTAGTTTTTGGACTTTTGGTTATAAAAGTTGGATCTTGTTCATCTAGGTGCTCCCATTTATAGTTTCTATACTGGAACATTGACATACGTATGTTCCATTTATAGTTTCTATGCCAATATTTTCCCAATACTGCTCATCATCATACCGATATAAACCTGGCTATGTTACTTTGTATGATCATGCAGAAGAATTGGAAGAATGGACGTAGTGTTGCAGAGTTTAATGCATATATTTATGAAATGTTTAACTATATGTATGAATTTGTCTTGCATAGAGGCACTGTAACTTGTAAGAGCAGTTTAGGTAATATCCTCTTTGTAAATGCATTTTTGCAGACCCAAAGGCTGTGGAAGCAGACATCAGAGAGGTGAACGGGAGGGTAATCACCATCAAGATGATTTATTAAAGAACCATCAAACTAATTTTAATGACAACAGGTGTGTTGTAGCTAATTGTGAATCCAGGTTGGTTCATTTGTTCAGAGGGTGGTTCCCATACAAGTTGCCAAACCCAGAGAGCAGAATAAAACAGAAGAGCAGTGCATCGCGATCACACGAATGGAAAGCATTCACCTCTAGTTGATAGAAAATTAGTAATTTGTATCATCTGTTCCATTTCCTCATTTGCAGATGACAGTCAATTAGTTGTGCAACATGATTTTACTTGGGGTTTCGCATAGAGTTTTTGGCCAAAAACATACTTAAACTATACTTCAAACTTAAACCACATCCTTAAAGTATCATTTTTAACAGAAAACATCCTTCAAGTATTTAAAAGTCAACAATTTTCATCCTTCTACTTGAATTTATCATAAAACTAACAGATCCCACAAAAATTAAGTCATCCCTTCGTGATTATTATTCTTAGACACGCCAAAAATACTATCGCGAACTTTTTCGGTAATTGAATTTAGCATTATGCAAAATCTTTTAAATTGACAGTTTTTTTCCATTTATTTTTCATGTAATTTGATACTAAAAATATTATTAGTTGAAATATGTTTGTTCTCAATTGAATATGCTGGAAGCGGCATTTGTTGGAGACTTCCTCTTCTAATAATGTAGAATGAAACTCAAATGCGAGACATAATCAATATTTTGATCACTTCTATATCATATTGGCCCAAATATTTATTGATCTAAATACAGTTTGGCTATGAAAAAGGTAAAGATAATTAAGATTCAGCTTCTTTCCGTTACTAAATGAGAAAAAGAACAGATCCTGTATCCTCACACCTTCCAAACATTTTTTTTTGTTTCAGTAAGGAATAGTGTCTAACATTTTTAATATTTTTTTTCAGGAACTTTTTATAGCATGTAATGAAATTATGCAGGAAAACTTTTGTTGATGGTCACGTGAGCTGCTCATGTTTTTGTAGGATCCATTAATATTTTGACAATATCTAATAGAAAGATGAAAATTGTTCACTTTTAAATAACTGAAGGGTGTTTTCTGCTAAAATGATACTTTAAGAATGTAGTTTAAGTTTGAGGTATGGTTTAAGGATGTTTTTGGCCAAAATAAACCAAAAGGCTACTTACCAACTAATCACAATTTTGTGCATATCAAATGCCAATGCTTTTGGTTTATTAGAAATACTAAAAAAAAAAACACTCACAGAAAAAAGAAGAAGAAACAAGACCAGTTGCACATCCATCTCAGCCTCATCATGTTGTGTGGCATAGATTGAGATAGCCTTTCTAAGATTTTCCTTCTTCCCTTCAAAAACCACCAATAAAAATCAAGAATCAAACCCTCTAAATAATCTCAAGTTCTAAGAAGTTATGGCCAACATGATGATGAGCTCCTCCAAAGCCTTAATCACTTCTTCATCCTCCACCATTCCTCCATCTCCAAGATTCAAACTGTCCCTCACCCAAATCCCTTTTCCAAAACTACCCCTCCCAAAATCACCCAAATCCCTTGAAACCCTCTCAATCCCATCAACTCTCAAGTCCATTTCAGTCATTCTTGCAAGCTCATTGGCCATGGCACCACCTTCACTAGCAGAAGAAATTGAAAAAGCTTCCCTTTTTGACTTCAACCTGACACTCCCCATCATGATGGCTGAATTCCTGTTTCTCATGTTTGCTTTAGACAAGATTTACTTCAGCCCATTAGGGAACTTCATGGATGAAAGAGATTCTTCCATTAAGGAGAAACTTAGCAGTGTAAAGGACACATCTGCTGAAGTGAAGCAACTGGAAGACCAAGCTGCTGCAATTATGAAGGCTGCAAGGGCTGAGATATCAGCAGCATTGAACAAGATGAAGAAAGAGACTCAGCAAGAAGTAGAGCAGAAGATTGCAGAAGGAAGGAAGAAAGTTGAGGCTGAATTGCTAGAAGCTTTGGCTAGTTTAGAGAATCAAAAAGAGGAGACAATCAAGAGTCTTGATTCTCAGATTGCTGCTCTTAGTGATGAGATTGTCAAGAAAGTTCTTCCTGCCAGTAATTAATTCTGAAAATTTGTGTAGTAAATAAGATTACTGTTTGATCAAAGATACATAAATGTGAAAATATTTGGTTTTTTTATATGATGAATCTCATGTGTACATCTTGGTTTTTGGTAATATGAGGATTCTAAGTGATTTTTCAGGATTTTGTTTATGAAGTTAAAAGAAAAATTGAAACTTTAAAGCCAGAGATCAACTTCTCTCTCTATAATGTTTTGGTCCTAGAGCTGAGGTCTATCTGAAACAGTGTCTCCATTGTTGGCCATAGAATATTGAGACAAACACAGATCAACTTGTTTGGAAGGCGTGATAGTAGTTGTAATCCATCAAGGTAATTGTAAGTTGTCAGTTATGGTTTGAGATTGCCTTTTTTTTTTTACAAGTTTTGGATAACAGCAAGAATATATCCACGAATGGAGTCTAGAGAGGGTAGGATATAATTGCGCGGGAAATTCTGAGACTTGGTCAATGGCGCTTAATTAGGTAATGGCAGAATTGTCAACCCACATATCCAATTGTTCAATTTTTTAACTACCAGGCGTAAACTATTACCACATCACTTACAGTGAAGATAGCAGCAAGATGTTTACATTCAACACCACCTTAGATAAGCAAGGTTAAAAAAAAAAAAGCAAACACATCCAACAAATAATGAATTTTAAAGTTAACCATGCTTTTTTTTTTTTTTTGCTTTTCCAACAGATGTAATTCAAGACCATAGAGAACCCAACAGCTGAATGCAGTATAAGCTTTGGGATACTTCAATCATCAGGAAAAGAGAAGACATAGAAATAATCAGTTCTGCTGCTCCTCGTTGTCCCCGTTTTGCTCTGCTTCTGCAGCCATTAACTCATCAAACTTCTCAGTCTTGCCCAGCACTATTTCAATCTGCACCAAGCGAAGATGATAAATAAAACAAAAAACCTTAATTTGATAAAAAAGACGACACCACAGATTAGACAAGGATGACTGTTCGGAGAAGGAATTTTTTTTAAAAATGGATTGCGAACCACATTTAACACCCACTAGCTCACATGAATTCAACAATGTTTTAAAGAGTATATGGGGGTACAAGAACATGAAAGCTGTAAAAGAAGCATCTATATGGCATAACGTAATACTGGCTAGATTCATTTTTCCATCTCTGCTGTTGCCAAAAGAAAATGATTTTATTCTGTTCAACGGCTTTTGAAAACAGGAATAACAACAATGGGCAAAACCACAAGATAATGCATTAAAAGGGAATGTACCTTCAACAGGCATGGGGGTGTAAAACTAACTTCTAATCAAGTCTAAGATAACCAAATGGGACTAGACAATTTTGGTGAATAAGGATGTAAACCATCACTGACCCTACCATCTATTCTACAGCTTTTCTAAAATTCTGCACACATCCGAACTCAAACAGAGAAAAATAAGCACACACACACACATCAACTACCTCTTGAACACTTAACTTAATCTACTGTTCTTCAGAAAGAATCTTGAGTCTCAAGCTAACATTTACCATAGAACCTCTACAGAATGAGTTCCATTACTACCAAACCACCAAAACTGAAGCAGACTAATGCATCAATTGACCGACTCATAATGCTTTTGGAATTTACCTTTGCTTTTGGTATCGGTCGGGCTCCTGGGTCATCCCTCATGTCCACAGTGAGTGTCCTGATCTCTGCAGCAAGTGTACCCTCAAAGTTAGATGACAAGAAAGATTATAAAAGGGATGGGAGTGGAGTACAAGAAGCCTCACTCTTCTCAACAGCAAATCCATTGTTCTTGAGAATTTCGGCAATAGTAACCACTGTTGAAATAGCTGTATACATGTGGAAAAGGTTGTTAATCCTTTAGAACTATATGGCAAGCCAATTCAATTATTAATGAGTTTGCAACATAACACAAAAGAATAAGTCCACAAAAAAATGAAAAGAACATCAAACTGAACTGTGCCACCACTATATATTTCTTTGTACTTAATAAGGTTTACCGGCAATCCAAAGTAACCACTTCAAACATATTCTCAAGCACATTCTGCTTTATAAGTAAAAGATCCCTGGGAAGCCGCAGGAATAAGGTTGTGATGAATCAGAATTCATCCCAGATACGCTCAACTATTTTCTATGGTTGAAAACCATGGTCGTTTTTATGCCAGAAGTTGGTTCAAAATTGTTTCACTAGGATATCACATCGCTGGTAAAGTGAACAATACTGTGTATTATACTCTTCTTATACACAAGCGGTTGCAATAGTAAACAACGCATTCTTGAGATGGCAAAAAACATCACACATTGCAAAGATTGGAATTCACCAATAATCAAGAAAAAGTCAATTGGGAAAAGAAAGTGAGAGTGCCTCCATAACCCAAGCTGCAACACGGTGTATTCTTGATGTGAAAAGACAGCATAAACAGAATGTAGAAGAAGACCCATATGGCATTATAAGCAAGGGGAAACCACAAACTAGTACTCAAGATTGAGGGTCAAGAAGATTTACCCATCCCAAGAGCAGAGAGTTCCACTTCATTGTACTGTTGCATGTACCTCTGCAAGAAACATACCAAATATCTCAGGATACGAACTCAGACCAATAGCAACAGTTATAGATTCTGGTGTAAGACCAGGAAAACTAAATATAGATAGTCACATGGCTAACACTTTTCAAGATTTTCTAATGCATGTCTTGCATCCAGAAAAAGCTTCAAACAATATACTATAAGTCCAGCACCAACCCTATAATTGTCACTAAATATACCTAAAGTATTTTTTGATAAAGAATATCTATGAACTGCCTCAATTGCAGGTCCAAATTGTTAATTTGGATCCTACATAAACTCACATCACTTCGATTGCAATTGCTCTAGACTTTGTGAAGTCCTGTCTGAACTGCTACTGCAGACAATCAGAACTTGAACTATATTCTAATCTTATGTTTCTCAAACAAAACTATTTGTTCCTTTTAACTCTCCGTATTACATATAGAATTTTTTCTTCAATCACCCAACTCATCAATTAATTATTGTAATACAGATTAGCAATTTTTCTTCAATCAAAAACTAATAAAATCCCAGAAAACTAGACCTCAGCCAACATAAGCAATCAAACACATTGAATTAACAAAGACCCTGGTTACTGTGCATTAACTGATAGCATTTTGCAGGTCTCCCACTATGAGTCATGCCATTTTTGAAAATGTAATTAATTGTTCCCGTTCATGATAGTGGAAACAGTATGCAAGATCCAAGACCTTATTTTTACCTTCTCTCACATAACTTGTCAGCAAACAACTCAACAACCATAAAAGAATCTATCATTGTTCAACAAGCGTAGACCCTCATAACCATTAAACAGAAAAAATTACTAAAGAAGCCAGATTTTTGCAAATCTAGCTGTCTTCATAAAAACATCCAACAAAAGAATCCTCCATAACCAATTTACAGACAAAAAAGTATAATCATTTTAAAACTACGTCCAATTACCCAAAACTTCGCCAATGGATACATAGACTACAATGCATGGCTTTATAACATGGAAAAACAAGTAAGCAAATTTAAATAACTAATTGCTTAAAATACAGTAATAGTGTAAAAACTCCCTATGATTTCAATGTATATATAAATTTAAATGAAAAAAAAAAAAAGCACCTTTGAGAGATTAACATAAAAGAAGAGTGATTTCTTAGTGTTAGAAACTTGGATTCTGTTCTTCTTTTGTGTCTCTGAGACACTCATCTTGTTCACTCCCTCTGTGATTCCTTCCATTGATTTGCTGATTTCTGCAGGTAAACCCTAATTTCGCAGCCTCCTTTCCCTTTGAAGAGAGGATCCGTATAAGTTGGGGAAAATTATACCAAAACAGTAACAGATAAACCCTTGAGTCATATCCAGGTGGTTTTAAGGGTTAGGCACTTTAAACGACAACGTTTTATGGCTCTTTGATCTTTTTATCTCTCAAATGTACCCCTCATCTTTCGAAAATTATACTTTACACCATGATTGGTTTTGAGGTGTAGCTATATTTGCTTTAGTTATGAGAGGAACTGTTAACCTCGGAATTTATTATTATGTCCCTGGTTGTTGGTTGGGGTTTAAATATTTTGTGTTCATTCAAATCTATTAGCATAATGTTTCAAATTAAACCATAGTTATTATTATTATTCAATCCATTTATTAAAGAATCATTATTAATTTGATATATGAAAGTGATAAAAATTGCTTTGTGATCCAAAGTCATCATGTTGGTATATGTTGGAGCAAATTCAAAATTTAGGACGATTTAAAAGAAATTTTGAGTTGATCGAAATTGAAATTCGTATAAGCATAGATTTAGAAATATACATCTCTATATACATGATTATATATATATATGATTATTTTTAAAATTATTTTTTTTATCATCTGTACAATTACGTAAGAAATCCTCTTATATATAAGGTGAAACAACAAATATTTGTGCGTTAGCTTGGCTTTCCTCATATAGAAATGTCTTTCCTTGAGAATGAGAATAAATGATGAAGTACAAATTTTAATAACAATGCTAATTTATTTGTAAGTTTTTTCTGTAAAGTAATACTTTGGATATGTCAAAATTACCCAAGGTATTATTAATGGGATCCCATTATTAATTGAAGTAGAAACCCCAACTTTCATCATTCTCAAATAATTTCTTCTTAAAATTACCTTTATTTATCTGCTTAACCCCAAATTGCTTGAAATAAATATATTGTAATAATTATAGCAACAATCTTAAACCTAGTAACTATAACAAAAGGCCATTCTTGACAAATATTCCCCTCATTTTCCTCTTCTCCTTATTTTGAAAGTATATTTATTTAGGGGTGCTTGGTTCTTCGATTTGATCTTATTAAACTTTAATTTGATTCTTTGATTTTTGATTTTGAAAAAGTATGCACCGAATCGAATTAGTTCTGTTTGGTTTTATTTATTTCAGTATTATTTAAAATGATTTTTTTAGTGCAAATGAAAAATAAAATAAGGACCAAATCAAAGTATAAGATACTAAAAAAATTAAAACATTTAAATGTGATCATTGATCAGCAACACACCTATCCCTACTCCCAACTCTCATTACATTTACAAGTTTGAACTTTCGATTCTCTTAACAATGATCAACAATTCAACAATCAATAACTATCAATTCAAATCCAAATACAGTGATCTATAACGTCATATGATATGCTGAAAGAGAATAAAATGGGAAAGAAAAAGATACAATCTTTAATCTTGCGTTTCAAGATGAAAATGAATGATAATTATACGAGAAGATCGAGATGAAAGAAGACTTAACATACTTTTTTAAAAAATAATTAAAATATATTATTGAAGTTTGATTCTTTTGGGTTAAAATATTAATATATTATAATATATTTTCTAAAAAAAAAAAATTTTATCAAATATTTTTTAAAAGTTTTCTTTGCAAGGATTGTTTTTAAAAAATATATAATAAAAGTTTGACACAATAAGTATTCATGATGAAAAAATTAATTTCAAGTGAATATATACAAAATATTGATTGAATGATTGAAAGAAATACAATTAAGTAATTACTGGAATCGGTTAAATTACTTTGTATTTTTTACAACGATTAAACTACATTGAACTTGCAAAATTTTGCACTATAAATGAATAAAACTTAACTTTTTGTTGAATATACACATCTTTTGGTGTGTATGTTAGGGTAAAAGTTAACCAGCATATTATAATTATTTTACAAAAATTTAAGTTTTATGCCTTGACAATTTATCTCTGACAGAAGCTATTCACCATTTTTCAAAGTTACCTACAACTTCTATTAATTATTATTATTGAGAGTTACTTGAAATTGCATTTTCAATAACCTAATTGTATGTACACTTTTTTATTTGAAAAATCAATACATTGAACTTAGAAACTTTTCATAGAGAGGCAGTTCTCACAAGGTGAAAATGTTTCACACTTTATTAAGCAGAAATTACAAATTTATTTTACAACCACCAAAACAAAAAAGGAACCTAGCTAGATAACAAATCAAACAAACACAAATCAAGAACAAATCACAACACAAACATCATTTTACAACTCAATGATTAACTAAAACAATAAACTTAACTAGCTACCAAATCTTGACATTTGATATGCTTTAATTCCCCCCCTCCTCCCAAACCCTCCACCCTTAGCTAATTAATATAATTAACCACACTTGAAACCTGTGGGAACTTTCTTAGCACAAGCACTAACCAAAGCACTAAGTGCAACAGGAATATCTAATTTGATAATCCCAAGTACATTAGCCTTAATGGCAGTGCAAAGACAAGCTGCAACTTCCAAATCAACCAAACCTTCAAGCAATGAGCAACAAGGGGTTGTCACTTGGCTACCAATTGCAACATTTACAAGGCCAAGTAGGTCACCACAAACACCAAGCTTTAATGTGTCCCTTGGGCAATAAGGGTTCACTGGGGGTGCCTTTGGTGTTGGGTGAGGCTTTGGCTTGATTGGTTCACATGAACCACAAGCACTAGTGAATGTGGCCAAAATGAGAAGGGAAAAAATGAAAATGGTGGAAGAGAGGGTAGCCATGATTTTTCTACAGAGCTTTAGTGGTGGTGTAGCTTGGTTTCTAGAGTTTGTGAATGATATGCCCTTAAGGAGTTACTATTTATAGAGTTTACCAACTTCTATACATAGACGAAGTCGTAAAAAGAATTAAGGGGTCGTTTGGTAGGCCGCATTAAAATAAATAATTCATGTATTATGTGTGGTATTATTTAGTACTATATTTGGTAGGAATTTGGGTCTATGTATAACTAATCTATGGATTAGTTATACCTCCTACATGGCATTATAGGGTATAGGGGTGTACATAACCATGTTGGTTCGGGTTTTTCAAATATCAAATCAAACCATTTGTGTAAATTTTTTAAATTTATAAACCAAACCAAACTAATAAAATTCAGATTTTTTCGGGGTTTTCAACCTCGGGTTGGTTCGGGTTTTTCAAATACCAAACCAAACCATTGTGTCGAATTTTTAAATTTATAAATCAAACCAAACAAATAAACCTTGGATTTTTTCAGATTTTTGGATTTTTTCGGTAAAGTTTGCGTACAAACATATAATTAACTTGTGCTCCAAATATTTCTTTAGTCCAACCAAAATACAATTATTTAAGGTGTTTCTTAAAAAAAAAAAAAAATATGAGATGAGTACTGATGACACAAAAATATTCAATAAAAAATAATAATGAAATCATCATATAAAATAAATATTGCAAAGTCAT